>CM045558.1:14317547-14505650 GCA_024721245.1 Mitragyna speciosa | reverse complement strand
TTCCCATTCAAGATATGCCTCAAGATCAAGCTTTTCGTGGAATGGAGGTATCTTCATCTTGATGATCCCAAGATTACTATCTTGGTTGTTGGTAAACCTCCTTCCTCTTTTTTGCATTACATCTTCATAGTCAAATTCTTCCTCATGAGACTCTTCAAAAGGACTCTTAGATGCAGTAGCTTTGACATTGGATGAGTGTGAATGCCTATCCATCCTGTAGCGCCCCGAAATGACACACGGTGGGGTTGTTGATTGTCGCGTCCCGAAAAAAAGGCAGTCCGGTCCAGTGATCCATTTTGAAAAGGTAGAGTTTTGGAAAAACCGTGCATGAGTGATAAAAATTGAGTTTTTAATAAAAAAAAAACGTGTTTTTTTAGGAAAAGTGGTATTTTAAAAGAAAGTAAGGCCGGAACTAAAAGTGCGACAGTTTTGGCCAGTTGATTTTTTGAAAAAAGGGTTTTATTTTTAAAAAATGGAGTCACCACTTTGTACTGAGTTAGGGTGTACCAAGTCACCCGAAAAAATCGTTTAACAAAACAAAAGTAAAATTTTTTTTTTAGAAAAATTATTTAAAACCCTTTTCTAACTCTGATCTATGAAAAACAAGAGAAAAAGATCCGGGAGTCACATTTGAAGAAAGGGAAGGCAAAGGCTTGTACCTAAGGCACCCTTTCAACCTAGCCGAGGCTAGTTGCGAGGTTTAATCAAAATTTCTTAAATTAACCCTAGATTCTATCGCATTCGAATGTATCTATATGAATGCAAATCCTAAGTCTAAATGTGAGTATCGGGAGAGTCGAAATGTCTCGTTGAGGCTGGGCCGAAATTATCTCATTAATTGTGAAACCTGAGTCGAGACCTCAAGGGAGTCATGAGTGTGAATGCAAAATGAAATGCAAAAAGAAAATGATGCGACCTACGCCTTACTTGTGACGTAAACCACGGATCAAGGGTTTCAGGATCGTTTGGTATCTGATATTGGTTTGGAAAAGACCTCAACCCATTGATGACCTGCACCAACGAACCTTGGTATAGGGGTTTGTGGCACCATAATCAAGCAAGAACTTGATTGATAAAGCCGTTGAACACCTCAAGAACAAACCCAAGATATTCAAGAAATCCTTTGGAGAAACCAAAGAGAAACTCTCAATTTTCATTCAACGATTGTCTGCTTATTACATTCACAAGTTAGCCTTTAATAGGCAAATACTAAACAAGAAAAGAATACCAGAGTTCTAAACCTACTCAAATACTAAATAACAGTTGTAACTTATCACAACTAACTTTTATTTACAAGTTACAACTTTGAAAACCTAAAACAAACGACGTCTACAGCCTTTCTGTGGAAGGCCGTGGCCAAGGCCTTGGGCGCGGCCTTGATCAGTTCCTTAACTGCTCCGGATTCAAGCTTCTGATGAAGGCCGTGGCGCGGCCTTCCCAGCAGCCTTGGTCAGAAGCTTTATTTCTTCACTTAGCAAGCCGCTTCAATCTATCCATGGTTCTGATGAAGGCCGTGGGGAAGGCCGTGGCGCGGCCTTCCCAGCGGCCTTGGTCAGAACCTCTGAATCTCCAATATGCACGTTCTCCTCTTGCTCCATACATACTTGAAGTATATTGACATGCTTACAATCATCATCACGTGTTCTTTCAATCTTCTTTGCCTTCTCTTGCTCTTGTATAGCTAGGACCAACGCTTGAAAAGCTTCTTTAAACTTCTTGGCTTTGGCTTGAGTAACTGGACCCTTTGGAACTTGAACCACATGATCTTCATCTTTAGCTTGTACAACTGCTTCATGCCTCGGGATCACATCAGTCCCCTCCACTTGATGAGGATTTGCCCTCAAATCCAACTCATCGCCTACATCAAAAGGAGCTAAATCAGTTACATTAAATGTTGCGCTTACTTGATACTCACCAGGAAGATCCAATTTGTAGGCATTATCATTGATCTTCTCCACAATCTGAAACGGTCCATCTCCTCTAGGAAGTAACTTGCTTCATCTTTGTGTTGGGAATCTTTCTTTTCGGAGATAAAGCCATACCCAATCTCCAGGTTCAAATAGCACTTGGCGCCTCCCTCAGTTTGCTTGTTTTCCATATTGAATAGTTCTCTTCTCAATGTTGTCCCGTACTCTTTATGAAGCTTTTGCACCATTTCTGCTTTCTTCTTTCCATCTCGTTTAGAACGTGGCAATCCCAGAATGAAATCCATCGAAAGATCACACCACGGTTCTCTGGCAATTGGTAGTGGTGTGTACAATCCATGTGGTTGTACCCTAGACTTGGCTCTTCGACAGGCAATGCAGCGTCCAACAAACCGTTCAACATCCATTTTCATCTTTGGCCAGAAGAAATGCTCTTGTAAGATGTTAAGTGTCTTGGACACTCCGAAATGGCCCATAAGTCCTCCTCCATGAGCTTCCTTCACTAACAGCTCACGAATTGAATAATTAGGAATGCAAAGTTTATCAACGTAAAACAAAAAACCATCATTCGTAAAAAATTTACCTCGACCTGCTTTGGCACACATGCTATAAATTTCACCAAAATTGGAATCATTCCCATAAATTTCTTTAATCATTTCAAAACCAAGTAATCTAGCGTCTAGAGCAGTCAATAATACGTACCTCCTAAACAGGGCATCAACCACAACATTGGTTTTACCTGTCTTGTACTTAATAACATATGGGAATGTCTCCACAAACACTACCCACTTGGCATGCCGCTTGCTCAATTTGTGTTGTGCCTTGAGATACTTCAGTGACTCATGGTCGGTCTTTATCACAAATTCTTTGGGTCGTAAGTAATGCTGCCACGTCTCCCAAGCTCGTACCAACGCGTACAACTCCCTGTCGTATGTGGAGTAATTCAAAGTGGCCCCTCCCAACTTTTCACTGAAGTAGGCTATGGATCTTCCTTGTTGCATCAGCACTGCACCAACACCTACACCTGAGGCATCACATTCAATGTCAAATACTTTATTAAAATCAGGTAAAGCTAAGACTGGTGCTCGTGTGAGTTTTTGTTTGAGCAATTGGAAGGCCTTATCTTGTTGTTCTCCCCAATAGAACTTTTCATTCTTTTTGGTAACAACCGTCAATGGGGCTGCTACAGTGCTAAAATCCCTCACAAACCTACGATAGAAACTTGCCAACCCGTGGAAACTTCGCACCTCTCCAATTGACTTGGGTGTTGACCAATCTTGGAATTGCCTTTATCTTGTTCTCATCAACCTGCACTCCAAATTCACTAACAACAAAGCCTAGAAACTCAACTTGGTTAGTACAAAAATAGCACTTCTTAGGATTAGCGAAAAGCTTTTCCACTCGAAGTACGTGCAAAACATGCCTTAGATGCTCAATATGCTCTTCTAGACTCTTGCTGTAAATTAAAATGTCATCAAAATACACAACAACAAATTTTCCTAGGAAACACCTTAAAACATGATTCATTAGTCTCATAAAAGTGCTGGGTGCATTTGTAAGACCAAATGGCATTACAAGCCACTCATATAACCCATGTTTAGTTTTAAAGGCTGTTTTCCATTCATCCCCCTCCTTAACTCTAATCTGATGGTACCCACTTTTTAAATCAATTTTTGTGAAAATCACTGATCCACTAAGCTCATCTAACATATCATCAAGTCTAGGTATAGGGTGACGATATTTTACCGTAATGGCGTTCAGAGCTCGGCAGTCTACACACATTCTCCATGTACCATCTTTCTTGGGGACCAAAATCACTAGGTACAGCACATGGGCTAAGACTCTCTCTTACCCATCCTTTCTGTAGCAACTCATCAACCTGTCGTTGGAGTTCCTTTGTCTCCTCAGGACCCATCCTGTATGCTGGCTTGTTTCGGCAACGAGGCTCCCGGCACCAAATCAATCTGGTGCTCAATCCCTCTGAGGGGTGGTAGTCCTTCTAGCAAATCTTCAGGGAATACATCCTCAAATTCCTGCAAAACAGATAAAATACCAGGGGGAAGAGAATTGATGTGATCACTGATATTAATGTAAGACGGTTTGTACAATAGTAGGATCACTTGCTGTCCCCTCTCTAACGCCTTCCCTACATCCCTAGGTGTTGCCAACATATTTTACTTTTTCTTTAACCTCCCACCTTCCTCTATCTTTTCATCTACACTAAGCTTACTCTCTTTCTTTTCACTCTTTTCCAACTCATTTTTAACCTCCTTTTGAACCCGCTCTTGATCTTCCCTAACCTGTTTAGGGGATAGGGGAACAAGGGTAATCTTTCTATTATGATGAACAAATGAGTATTTGTTGGCCTTGCCCTCAAATGTCACTTGTTTGTCATACTGCCAGGGTCGCCCAAGAAGGAGGTGGCAAGCATGCATTGGAACGACATCGCATAACATCTCATCTTCGTATCTTCCAATGCGAAAAGGGACTTTAACTTGCCTGGTGACTCGTACCTCTCCAGAATTGTTCAGCCATTGCAACCTATAAGGCGTGGGGTGCCTTTGCGTTGGTAAGGCTAACTTCTCTACCATCAATTTACTAGCTACATTCGAACAACTCCCACCATCAATAATAAGGCTGCACACCTTGTCCTTGATATGGCATCTGGTGTAGAAGATGTTCTCTCTTTGTAGCTCCTCGTCCTTCTTGGCTTGTGTAGTCAAGGCTCTCCTTATAACTAACCCTACTTGATCGTTGGTAGGGACCTCCTCACCACCATATTCATCATCTTCAGTAAGTGGCGGCATACCCTCATATTCACTCTCATCTTCAGAAACCAATTCACCATTTTCCAAAATGATTAATGCCCTTTGATTTGGACATTGGGACATAACATGTCCAGTTCCATGGCATTTAAAGCATTTGATATCCTGGATCCTTCCCTTAGGTGTCTCAACAGTAGCCTTCGATGTGACCTTAGAAGTCTCTCCTCTAGGCCCTTTTGAGGCCTGAAATCCACCAGACTTGTCATCTCTTCGGGGTAGTGGAGTCTTCCAAGTTGTCCTCTGTTGTTGTGAAAGGGTGGTAGTAGTTCGAGAACTACCCTTGCCCTTGAGCCTCCTCTCAATCATGGAAGCAATGCCCACCAAATCTTCTACATCCACATATGGCTGTAGTTCTGCCTTCTTAGCAATTTCTAGCTTTAACCCATCCAAGAAGTGGGCCATGGTACTCTCCCTATCTTCCTCTATTCCAGCACGCAACATAGTGATCTCCATCTCTTTATAGTAATCATCCACACACTTGTTGCCTTGTGTAAGAGTTTGCAGCTTCCTATGCAGATCTCGCTGGTAATGCCACTGGAACAAATCTTTTTCTCATGAGCTTCTTTAGCTCTCTCCACGTGGTGATAGGGTCATCGCCATATTTTCTTCTGCTGGTGGTAGTTTGTTCCCACCACACTATAGCATAGTCGGTGAACTCTAATGTGGCCAATTTTACTTTCTGCTTCCTCTGTGTAGTTGTTGCAGTCAAACACCATTTCTATCCTCCGCTCCCACTCCAAGTAAGCATCTGGGTCAGACTTCCCTTGAAAAGAGGGAATCTTGATTTTGACACCTCTGAATGGATCTGTTTGCTTCTTTTCATATCTTGGCCTCCTTGTAGACCCTTCCTCCTCATCCACTGATTCTTCTACTTCATGTGGAGGGGTTCTTTCTGGGTCAGTTCTAGCTCTAGTTTGTGAATTTTCCAGTTGATCAATCCGCTGATGAATTGGATCCAGGGATACTCGAAGCCTCCTATCCAATTCTCCAAGTATAGCTTCCGTTAGAAGCTTAATGTCCACGGTAGCTGAACTACCTTCTTTGGCCATGGCTAAATGTAGCTGCACAAAACAGGTTAGTAAAACAATAAAATTTTTTCCTCACTTCACTCCCTAAGTGTATCACTCGCCCTCTAGTGTTTTCACTCAAGAAGTGTATGTTGCTCTCAGCTCACTTTCTCAAAGGCTTCTCACTGGCTCTCTTGAAGAAGTTAGGTAATTCCTCAAGGAGTCAAGACTAAATCAATTAAAGTAGGTTGACAATGATGCCACAGTAACTGAAAGATAGTCAAGAAAGGAAATACGAATTGAGTAGGAACGAAATTCAATTATAGAACATAAGAAACGAAAAAAGGAATAATGACTCAATTGCATACAACCAGAAAGGGTAAGATTCCTCTAATCAAGGGAGTCAATCCAATTCAAATTAGAAGATGATTTTGCTGTTCAAATTATGATTAGAAGAATCCCAGATAATTTGGAAAGACAGCAATATACCAAATTTAAAGGGATTTAAAATTTCCTTATCTGGTTCAATTAGTACCAAATAAAGAGATCAAGATTCAATCCCCAAAATTAAGGAAGTTGCCCTTTTCTTCTTCTTTTTTTTTTTCACGCACTTCTTCTTCTCCTTTTTGTTTCTTCTTCGTTCTTCTTCTCTTTTTTTTTTTATAACTTCAGGTTGATTTCTACCCCAGAATTGCAATGATCTCACGAAGATTAGAATCACAATACGGATAAGAAGAATATGAGACAGAATCAAAACAAGACAAAGAATGAGGACAAAAGAGAGTAGAATAATCTCAAGAAGCACAAGTCCCAAACAAGAACTAAACAGAATTTTCAATGAACAGTGTCACGGAATGAATAGTAGCGCAGATGAACAGTAGCGATGAACAGTAATTTTTTTTTTTTTGACAGTCAAGAACAACACCAGAATTTGACAAGGACACAACAAATTTCACAGAAGTGTATATAGCTAAACAACGGAGAACAGACTAGAATTGATGAACACAAAATAAAAGAAACACGGAACAAGACAAGAATGATTCACGAAAACGAACGGAAACACAAAAGAAGAACACAAAGGGGATATAACCAAATACCTCCCACCCTGGCTCTGATACCAAGTTGATGCGACCTACGCCTTACTTGTGACGTAAACCACGGATCAAGGGTTTCAGGATCGTTTGGGATCTGATATTGGTTTGGAAAAGACCTCAACCCGTTGATGACCTGCACCAACGAACCTTGGTATAGGGGTTTGTGGCACCACAATCAAGCAAATACTTGATTGATAAAGCCGTTGAACACCTCAAGAACGAACCCAAGATATTCAAGAAATCCTTTGGAGAAACCAAAGAGAAACTCTCAATTTTCATTCAACGATTGTCTGCTTATTACATTCACAAGTTAGCCTTTAATAGGCAAATACTAAACAAGGAAAGAATACCAGAGTTCTAAACCTACTCAAATACTAAATAACAGTTGTAACTTATCACAACTAACTTTTATTTAAAAGTTACAACTTTGAAAACCTAAAACAAACGACGTCTGCAACCTTTCTGTGGAAGGCCGTGGCCAAGGCCGTGGGCCGGCCTTGGGCGCGGCCTCGATCAGTTCCTTAACTGCTCCGGGTTCAAGCTTCTGATGAAGGCCGTGGGGAAGGCCGTGGCGCGGCCTTCCCAGCGGCCTTGGTCAGAAGCTTTATTTCTTCACTTAGCAAGCCGCTTCAATCTGTCCATGGTTCTGATGAAGGCCGTGGCGAAGGCCGTGGCGCAGCCTTCCCAGCGACCTTGGTCAGAACCTCTGAATCTCCAGTATGCACATCCTCCTCTTGCTCCAAACATACTTGAAGTATATTGACATGCTTACAATCATCATCACGTGTCCTTTCAATCTTCTTTGCCTTCTCTTGCTCTTGTATAGCTAGGACCAACATTTGAAGAGCTTCTTTAAACTTCTTGGCTTTGGCTCGAGTAACTGACCCGTTGGAACTTGAACCACATGATCTTCATCTTTAGCTTGTACAACTGCTTCATGCCTCGGGATCATATCAGAAAAGAAAATAATAATATATAGTAAGTGAAGAAAGAAGGTGGGTGTGTAACATGACAGGTACGGGAGACTAATAACTCGTGACTTTGAATTTTTCTACTCATGGAGAGGGGAACAACTTGTCAATCAACCGCTTCCCACGTAGGTAGACGACTATTTCTAGTCAGATCACACAAAATGACCTAAATTCTAAGTGAGATGCAACCTAGATGTCATGCATTTGAAGATGTGTCAAAATAAATAAATAAATAATATTAATAATAATAAAAATCATGCAGAATGGAAAGAAAACTAAAAATGTGTGAAGTGGGATGTAAAAAGCACACGAGTGTACCTAATACTAAAATGTCCTAAGGGTCTAGCGTTGGACTAGCCCTTTGAGTGCTCAAGTCATGCAACCATACCAGTAAAATATAATTTTATTCAATAAAAATATTTGACAAGTTAAATAAACAATATGTGAACAAGTTAATTAACAAGTAGTCAATGGCAGATACGGGGCTCAACTACGGGAGCAAGCTCAACCGCAGAAGTAGCAAGCACTGAACATGTAACCAAGATGTTCAGACCGAGATAATAGCTCAGGTCCTCGCCAAGGAACATACCAGTATAAACAAGCAAGTACCCTAACCACCATTCACCTTGTAACCTCTGTACAGGCTACCCCATCCAGGGAGTAATCTCAACCTTGGAAGGGCCAACAAGCAAGAAAGTTCAATCCGGAGTTGGCCTCTTTGAGGAATTCAACTCAATTGGGAAAGAACAACACGCCCTAAAACACCCAGCACCTTATGATCTCCCAATCACGACCAGGTTGACTAACTGATACGATCGGGGTGTCGACCCTCTCGTATATCACAGGAACATCATCCCCAAAGGACCGTCTTGAAAAGAAATCCATACAAAATAACCCAATCTTCTTGACCCCTTCGTAACTTGTCGAAGACCCCAAGAACAACTTGAGTTGTGGTAACCACTCGATCTTCTTGACCCCTTCGTAACTTGTCGAAGACCCCAAGAACAACTCGAATGGGTTGCTTCGAATATTCAACCAAGATCGTTGAAATCCTCCTTTTGTGCTGCAAGTTAGACCCCTAGCCAACCCGTGGAATAGACACCTAACCAACCTGTGGAATAGACCCCTAACCAACTCGTGGAATAGACCCCTAATTGACAAACCCAAAAGAATGAATCAAATCAAGTGGAAGAAACTCTAGGCGTAGGTTTTGGTCGCCATGGAATCACTCCAATAAGACCAGAAATTAGTTCTATTCCAAGAACTAAGAAAACTCTCGTAGAGAGAAAACTCACAATTTTTATTGATTCATCATAACATCGTTAAAATAATACAAGGAATGCCCTTTTATAGGCTCATAAAGAATATTCTAGAAAACTTACTAAAAACCTATCACTAGTTGTAACCTATCACAATTAGATAACTAACATAAAGATTACAACTTGTAAAAATAAATAACACCAAAAACTATGATCCTTCTTTCATATCTTCCCATTTGAGTGGATGCTAGATAGGCCATCTTCCATGCTCCATTGCCATGCCTTGTGCCCATGCACGTATCAAACTCCTCCTCTTCAAAACGATTCGTCCTCGAATCGTCGCCCAATGGTATGCAAAGAATGGGCACAACTCAAGCTCAAACCTACAAAATGTTTATAAGAACGACGAGAATATCTTTTTTCGTTTCACCACACTTTTGGCTTTTCTTATAAAATTTCACAAATTTGCCTTTTTCCACTCAAGATTTTTTTTTTTTTTCAATTCTAACAACCCTCTCTCTCTCTCTTTTTTTTTTAACAACACAAACAACTCACAAAATACAAAATCCAACTCCCAAAAACAAACAAAAAATAAACTGAAAAAAAAATTTTTAAATTCGGATGAACAGTAACGCGACATGAACAGTGCCGTCGATGAACAGTAAACCCTAGCGCGTGAACAGTCGCCGCCGCTACAGTGCGATGAACAGTACGAATTTTTTTTTTTTCACTTCTAACAACCTCTCTCTCTCTCTCTTTTTTTTTAACAACATAACCAACTCAAAAAATACAAAATTCAACTCCCAAAAACAAACAAAAAATTAAACTGAAAAAAAGAAAAAAAAAATCGGATGAACAGTACCGGTGATGAACAGTACCCGTCAGTGACAGTAACCCTAGCGTGAACAGTGCCGCCGCCGCTACAGTGTCGATGAACAGTACTTTTTTTTTTTAAAAATCAAACCACAAAAGAACACAACTTTGATTCAAGAAAAATCAGATCTTGAACCAAGAACAACAAAACAAAAATTAAAAACATATATCCAAGTGGATTGACAACAAAAACAAAAGATATACCCAAACGGGTTGACACAAAACCTGATTTCTTTCAAGATCCCAAAAGCTCTGATACCAATTGATACGATCGGGGTGTCACCCTCTCGTATATCACAGGAATATCATCCCCAAAGGACCGTCTTGAAAAGAAATCCATACAAAATAACCCAATCTTCTTGACCCCTTCGTAACTTGTCGAAGACCCCAAGAACAACTTGAGTTGTGATAACCACTCGATCTTCTTGACCCCTTCGTAACTTGTCGAAGACCCCAAGAACAACTCGAATGGGTTGCTTCGAATATTCAACCAAGATCGTTGAAATCCTCCTTTTGTGCTGCAAGTTAGACCCCTAGCCAACCCGTGGAATAGACACCTAACCAACCTGTGGAATAGACCCCTAACCAACTCGTGGAATAGACCCCTAATTGACAAACCCAAAAGAATGAATCAAATCAAGTGGAAGAAACTCTAGGCGTAGGTTTTGGTCGCCATGGAATCACTCCAATAAGACCAGAAATTAGTTCTATTCCAAGAACTAAGAAAACTCTCGTAGAGAGAAAACTTCACAATTTTTATTGATTCATCATAACATCGTTAAAATAATACAAGGAATGCCCTTTTATAGGCTCATAAAGAATATTCTAGAAAACTTACTAAAAACCTATCACTAGTTGTAACCTATCACAATTAGATAACTAACATAAAGATTACAACTTGTAAAAATAAATAACACTAAAAACTATGATCCTTCTTTCATATCTTCCCATTTGAGTGGATGCTAGATAGGCCATCTTCCATGCTCCATTGCCATGCCTTGTGCCCATGCACGTATCAAACTCCTCCTCTTCAAAACGATTCGTCCTCGAATCGTCGCCCAATGGTATGCAAAGAATGGGCACAACTCAAGCTCAAACCTACAAAATGTTTATAAGAACGACGAGAATATCTTTTTTCGTTTCACCACACTTTTGGCTTTTCTTATAAAATTTCACAAATTTGCCTTTTTCCACTCAAGATTTTTTTTTTTTTTTTTCAATTCTAACAACCCTCTCTCTCTCTCTCTTTTTTTTTTAACAACACAAACAACTCACAAAATACAAAATCCAACTCCCAAAAACAAACAAAAAATAAACTGAAAAAAAAATTTTAAAATTCGGATGAACAGTAACGCGACATGAACAGTGTCGTCGATGAACAGTAAACCCTAGCGCTTGAACAGTCGCACGCCGCTACAGTGCGATGAACAGTACGAATTTTTTTTTTTTTCACTTCTAACAACCTCTCTCTCTCTCTCTCTCTTTTTTTAACAACATAACCAACTCAAAAAATACAAAATTCAACTCCCAAAAACAAACAAAAAATTAAACTGAAAAAAAGAAAAAAAAAATCGGATGAACAGTACCGGTGATGAACAGTACCCGTCAGTGACAGTAACCCTAGCGTGAACAGTGCCGTCGCCGCTACAGTGTCGATGAACAGTACTTTTTTTTTTTTAAAAATCAAACCACAAAAGAACACAACTTTGATTCAAGAAAAATCAGATCTTGAACCAAGAACAACAAAACAAAAATTAAAAACATATATCCAAGTGGATTGACAACAAAAACAAAAGATATACCCAAACGGGTTGACACAAAACCTGATTTCTTTCAAGATCCCAAAAGCTCTGATACCAATTGATACGATCGGGGTGTCACCCTCTCGTATATCACAGGAACTATCATCCCAAAGGACCGTCTTGAAAAGAAATCCATACAAAATAACCCAATCTTCTTGACCCCTTCGTAACTTGTCGAAGACCCCAAGAACAACTTGAGTTGTGGTAACCACTCGATCTTCTTGACCCCTTCGTAACTTGTCGAAGACCCCAAGAACAACTCGAATGGGTTGCTTCGAATATTCAACCAAGATCGTTGAAATCCTCCTTTTGTGCTGCAAGTTAGACCCCTAGCCAACCCGTGGAATAGACACCTAACCAACCTGTGGAATAGACCCCTAACCAACTCGTGGAATAGACCCCTAATTGACAAACCCAAAAGAATGAATCAAATCAAGTGGAAGAAACTCTAGGCGTAGGTTTTGGTCGCCATGGAATCACTCCAATAAGACCAGAAATTAGTTCTATTCCAAGAACTAAGAAAACTCTCGTAGAGAGAAAACTCACAATTTTTATTGATTCATCATAACATCGTTAAAATAATACAAGGAATGCCCTTTTATAGGCTCATAAAGAATATTCTAGAAAACTTACTAAAAACCTATCACTAGTTGTAACCTATCACAATTAGATAACTAACATAAAGATTACAACTTGTAAAAATAAATAACACCAAAAACTATGATCCTTCTTTCATATCTTCCCATTTGAGTGGATGCTAGATAGGCCATCTTCCATGCTCCATTGCCATGCCTTGTGCCCATGCACGTACCACTAACCGTGAAGTAACGATGAAGTTAGTCGTGGAAGTCTCAAGCACAAATAACACATTTAATAGTGAAAGCATGTAACACATTGCGGAATAGATGTAATAAAGTACATATCTTTCCTCAAGTAACACATTTCATTAAATATTAATATCAAGTATAACATGGCATTTCATGCATCATGTACACATAAAACACTCACCTGAAGCCTAAGAAAATATCTCGCGATAAAGTTGGGTCTCGGTTCCGGATCCTGAAATTCAAGAGAAAATAGCCGTAAAAAAAAACCTGACTAAAATCTTAGAAATTTAATAAGAAAATTCGATAAATACCCCAACTTTTTCTAGGGTTTAATTTCTAGGGTTTTGGAGTTTAGGGTTTTACCCTAGGGTTTAGGGTTTTCAAAATTAGGGTTTTCTAACTTTTTAGGGTTTCGCTAGGAAAAGTTCAATTCACTAATGGCTCGTCTATGAAAATTTCTGCACGTTCAAATCACTAAATTACAGCTTATAAAGCTTTAAATCATAGCCTATTCACTTTTATTTCTTACGTTTTATCGAAATTTCGGTAGAATTTCCCCTATAATCGGACTAACCCAAAATTTTTAACCTACAAGGAAAACAGCCAAACAACCCAATCTCACATAGTTCTACCAATTTCACATCAAAATCGCTTCAATTTCACCCAAATTTATCACAAAAACACATAAACTACTCCAAGGTTCTTCAACCAAATCATCCTTAATTCATGTCATTTCAAGTTTAAATCACTATCTACAAGTCATACAAGTCCATAAACCTCATGTTCATGGAATAAAACTTCATATTTCATGGTTTAAATAAATCATACTTAATAATGAGACATGGTTTAAAAGCTACAAAACTACAATTTTATACTTGAAATAATAAGAGACGTTCTTGGTGAATACCTTTAATAAGGCAAGATCTTTGCTTAGGAGGAAGATTAACTCACTTTCTATGGATGAAAAGTGAGCAAATGGAAGTAAAAAGCTCTAAGAAAGTGAAGCAAATGAAGAGAAAAGAGAGAAGAAGAAGCCGGCCAAGAAGGAGAGAAAAAGAGAGAAAAATGGCTAAATAAAGTAGAAAAGAATCGGAGAAAGAAATGGAAAAAAAACTTGGACCAATCAAAGCAAGACAAGAGCAAAGTTAGAGCTTGACTTTCTTGCCATTGTAGACTCCACTTGGCTATGTTTAATTAGGAGGGATTTTTATCATTTATCTACCAATTAATCTTGCAAGACTTCTAGGTACAACTCCTAAGGAAGAAGGTACAACATGCTACTAATAAATAGAAATCATTTCCTTATTTCTTCTTAACTAATTTCGGCCCTGCCCTCCTTTTTTTTTTGTCCTACTAATGGACATAATACAAAATAAATGGTTTTGCATGAATTTCTAGAGTGTTACATCCTCCCCCCCTTAAAAAGAATTTCGTCCTCGAAATTCTACCTGAATTTTCGAATAGTCGGGGATAACTTCGCTGCATCTCTTCCTTTGTTTCCCAGATGGCTTTTTCGAGATCATGATGCTTCCAGAGAATTTTGATAAGTGGAATTTGTTTATTTCTGAGCTCTTTCACTTTTCGATCCAGGATTCGAACTGGCTGCTCTTCATAGGCTAACATCTCGTCAAATTCAATTTCATCTGGTTGAAGTACATGTCATGGGTCCGGGTGGTATTTTTTCAAGACAGACACATGGAAGACATTGTGCAATTTGGCCAATTGTGATGGTAATTCCAATTGATAGGCAACGTTACCGACACGCTTAACAATTTTGAATGGTCCCACGTATCTTGGTTGAAGTTTCTTCCTTTTCCCAAATTTAATTCCTCCTTTAAATGGAGAGATTTTGAGAGACACTTTATCTCCCACTTCAAACTCCAACTCCTTCCTTCGATGGTCAGCATAACTCTTCTGTTGGTTCTGTGCAGTTTGGATCCGTTGCTGAATCAGCTTGACCTTCTCATAGGCGGTACCTTTTCCGGACCTAATACTCTTTGTTCACCCACTTCATCCCAGTAGCCAGGTGTTCTACATCTTCTTCCATACAACGCCTCGAATGGTGCCATTTGGATAGAGGCTTGATAGCTGTTATTGTAGGCGAACTCTATCAAAGTCACTTGTTGATCCCAACTACTACCAAAATCCATCACGCTTGCCCGTAGCATATCCTCCAAAATCTGGATCACTCGTTCAGACTGTCCGTCAGTTTGGGGATGATAAGCCGTGCTGAAGTTCAATTTTGTCCCCAAAGCTTCGTGCATTTGTTTCCAGAGTCGAGAAGTAAACCGAGGATCCCTATCCTAGACAATGCTGGCTGGAATTCCATGAAGCCTAACCACCTCATCAATAAACATTTGGGCAAGCTTTTCCAAAGAATAAGTCATGTTCATGGGTAGAAAATGAGCAGATTTAGTCAGTCGATCAACAATTACCCAAATAGCATCATGCCCTCTTTGGGTTCTTGGCAAACTGGAAACAAAATCCAAAGTAATAAGTTCGCATTTCCACTCCGAGATTTCCAAGGGTTGTAACAGCCCTGACGGTCTTTGGTGTTCGGTTTTTACCTGCTGACACGTAGGACAAGTTTGAACATATTGTGCTATTTCCCTCTTCATATTATCCCAACAATAGAGTTTCTTCAGGTCTTGATACATCTTTGTACTGCCTGGGTGCACAGTGTATCTGGAACGATGAGCTTCATCTAAAATCATTCTCTTCAACTCTTCATCCTTGGGTATAAAGATTCGGTGTCGAAATCACAACAATCCCTCCGGTCCCACATTATATTTAGGTAAGCTCCCTGCTTTGGCTTTCTCTATTCGCTTTTGTAACGTAGGATCTCTACCTTGAGCTTCTTTAATTTGCCTCAACAATTCAGATTGAACACTTATATTTCCACAAATCACTTTGGAGCCAACTATCCATGGGTTGCTCTCGCTAACTTGCTCTAACAATCTCCACTCACGGATGACCAAACTAGCCACTTGCACCTTTCTACTTAGAGCGTCTGCGACAATATTGGCTTTACCCGGATGATAATTAATAGTACGGTCATAATCCTCCAATAACTCCACCCATCTGCGCTGCCGCAAATTTAGCTCCTTTTGAGAAAATAAATACTTCAAGCTCTTATGATCAGTATATACCTCAAAAGTGACTCCATACAAATAATGCCTCCATTTCTTGAGTGCAAATACCACGGCTGCTAACTCCAAATCATGTGTGGGATAATTCCTTTAGTGAGGTTTCAACTTACAGGAAGCGTAGGCAATTACTTATTTTCCTTGCATAAATACACATCCCAAACCTTCCCGTGAAGCATCCGTGTACACACTAAAAGTCTCCTTTCCACTTGGCAATGCTAATACCGGAGCTGATGTTAATTGTTTCTTAAGCTCATTGAAACTCTGCTCACACTGTCCATCCCAATTAAACTTAGCATTCTTCTGAGTTAAAGTAGTGAGTGATGTGGCTATCTTTGAAAAATCCTGAATAAATCGTCGATAATAGCCAGCTAAACCCAAGAAACTACGAACTTCGGTTGGATTTTCAGGGCGTCTCCAATTAACCACGGCTTCCACTTTAGAAGGATCCACTGCTATTCCTTCTCTAGAAATGACATGATCTAAGAAGGCTACTCGGTCTCTCCAAAATTCACATTTGCTAAACTTGCCATACAACTTGTTGTCTCTCAATGTTGGTAGCACAATTTTCAAATGTTGCTCATGCCCCTTGTGAGACTTGGAAAATATCAAAATATCATCAATAAATACCACTACAAATTGATCCAAGTACGGCCTAAAGACCCTACGTTATTCAAGGGCAATATTGTTATTTCACATTCCAAACTCATTTTTCACCAATTTTTGAGTTCCAAATTGTTTTTTTAGGTTTTAAGCATGTTTCTAAGTTTTTCTAACTTTTTTGGGGTGAATTTCTATTAACAAATTTGTTATTTACATTTTTCTTAATTTTTCTATTTTTGTGAGAGAAAATAGATTTTAAGAAGGATAAAGTTATAACTTGGTAGTCAAGGGCGTTTTGGTCTTTTAGTCATTTCTTGGAAGATAAGTCTTTTGTGCACTATAAATACCCCCACTTGGGGATTTAAAAAAGAGAGAGAAAAATAAAAAGCCTAGATAGAGTTTTTAGTTTTTAGTTTTTTTTATTTTATCTCTTACACCAAGAACACCAAAAACACACACTTTTTCCTACAGTTTTCTTCAAGTTTTTATCAAGAACACCAAGAACACCTACTAACTTTTAGTACATCTTCAACCTACACCTAGAACACCTAAAACACACGCTAGTGTATCTTCAAACCTACACCTAGAACACACACTAGTACATCTTCAACCTACACCTAGAACACCAAGAACACACACTTCTCCAAATCACACTCACACTCACACTCTCTCTTACACACTACACACACTACTCACTCTCTCTCACACACACTTACACTCTCTCACACACACTACACACTCACACTCTCTCTCACACACCACACACACCACACACACCATTTTCACTACTTTACACATTAACACATTCACCTTTCTCTCTCACACACTACACACACTTCTCACATACATGAACACACACATTCCTACACGTGCACAAAACACACACAACACACATTCATCCACAGTTTTAATCTGTCACACACATACACACAGTCACACACACACATGTCCAGACACTCAAAACACACACAACCCTTCACATACACACACTTCACATGCATTCAAACACACACGCCAGCACATACATAGTAACACACACAGACCCAATACACACACAGAAACACACATCAATGCACACAAATACACACATACATCTCACAAACAAGACAAGATCATACACACAGCCTCTTTCACACTCCCACTAGTCACATTCACACACAGATAAACATGCAATTACACACACTCACCTACACCAAAAGCACACACCAAATTTACAAACAGCTCACACACATTACAATTGGCACACACAAACACTGAGGCAACACACACGCACGCATCATCTTCAATTCATAGAACCATTTTCTTCCCTGCCACTATAAACAACAACATACAAACCACCCCCCAGCTCCTGGAACGCCATTAACAAACCTCGAACCCACATTACAAATACACCAAAAACCCAAGCAGCCCCAAATCCCACAAACGTCCCTCCATAGCTAAAGCATCACAATCCTATTCTTCATCATTACCACCTGCAAATCTAAACCGGACAACAACAAAACAATACCAGCACACGACAGCCTCCAATCACCCCAATTTCATTCAAAATCAATCCCAATTGCTACCAGAATCACTATAGCCCCACTTGTTTCACCATTCCAAAGCCATAAAACAACCACAATTCAGCTCCACTCGTAACCATCCGAAGTAGTTGAACACTGCCAGTTCCAACTCAATCACCACCAGGGCAATTTCCACCACCGCACCCACAACCACAAAATTACCACCTACAACAACCAGTAACACCGCCAGGTTCAACCGGGGACCACAGTCATCAATGGACCATTTTCTTCTCCGGCCAAAACAAGTGTGAATTTTCGATCCCTTCTCTTCCATTCCCCTCGATTTATTGCTCAATCTACGAAATTTGCAAAGGATAGTACCTGATTTGTTATGAATTTAAGGATTTTTGAATTTGAGTGAAGATTGTGGGAAATTGGTTATGTCAGTCGAGGGAGGAAGAAGGAGAGCAGAGAATAGAGAGGGGAAGTGATTTTCAGAGAAAGAGAACGAAACAAGAGGAAGAGGGAGAGAACGAGAAAGACAGAATGCATAAAGAAAAGAGAAGAAATAGAGAATCAAAAAAGAAGAGAGAAATAGGTAAACCAGAAAGAACTAAATATGGAGATTTGGAGAGAACAGAGAAACAGGAAAAGGGGGAAAAGAAAAGAGAAACAGAGAGAGTTGAAAAATGAGCAAGAAAACAAAGAGAAAACAAAAATCGAAAGGGGGAAAGAATGATTCGGTGGAGAGAAAGACAAAGACAGAAATTGGAGAAGTCTCAAGAGAACT
This sequence comes from Mitragyna speciosa, assembly GCA_024721245.1. Lineage (NCBI taxonomy): Eukaryota > Viridiplantae > Streptophyta > Magnoliopsida > Gentianales > Rubiaceae > Mitragyna > Mitragyna speciosa. The sequence continues at coordinate 14,487,026 of CM045558.1, read as the reverse complement.
TAGAGAGAAAACAGAGACAGAGAAATAGGGGAAAAAGAAAAAGAGACAGAGAGAATGAGAACAGAGAAATAAGAGAGAAAGAAAAGTGAGAGAGAATGAGGGAGAAAAACTTCAGCTTTTGGGAGAGACGAAGAAGATGAACTGGGGGTGATTTTTATTGGTTTTGTTTTCTTTTATTGGTTGTGGTTTTTTTTAATTCTGTTTTGTTTTGGTTTAAAATTAGCAATTAGTTTGGATAATTAAATGCTTGGTTGATTTAATTTATTTTGGCATATTCTTCTGTTTTGTTTTTTATATAGTGATAGTTTTGCATCTAAGTCCTTGTCTCTCTAGTATTGTTCACAGGCCTTAAAGACCTTTCTGTTCTTTTTCATTTTAATCCCTTTTAATTACACATTGCCCCCTTTGCCTAGTCTCCTTCAATCAAATCTTCATTAATGGCAATTAAGCCCCATTAGCTGCTTGAATTTATATTTTTGTGCCCCTTGCTTGTTGGAATTTGTGTTTTGTCCCCTTTAATTTGTGTGATTTTGCATCACGACTCCTTGATCAGTTGAAATTTACAATTTCATCCCTTAAGTTTTTGGGGAAATTCATTTTAGTCCCCTTAATTGCTAGAGTTTACATTCTATTCCCAATTTTTACTATTGTTTCATATTTACTCATTTATATCGTGATACATTAATGCGTGTTTCATTTTGTTAGCATCTAATACCAAGCCTCTAAAGAGGTATCCCGACTTCTTTTTATTTTCCTCTTTATGTGCTCCAATATGCTCCAATGTGATTTTATGCATTATTTTTATTATTATTTGTTTGTTTCTTATTTTACATACTTTTTGCGTATTTACATATTTAATTTATTTAATTTTGAATTTTTATTATTTTGGAAAAATATAATATTTTGTATTTAGCTAATCAATGTAATAGTTAGATTATCTTTCTCATATTTTAGCAAAAATTGTGTAATTAGATAGAAAGTGTAATAGACAGGGCATTTTTAATTTCTCCTCTTTTAAATTGTAAATTAAGCCCCCGGTGTAATAGTTAGAGTTTATTTGCTTTTGCGTGCTTATGTGCTTATTTATTTTACCGCTTTCATTAGGATTTTGCATCTAGATATTATGCCTATGTGTTATGTGATCCAACTTGACTTCATATGTCTTTATATGTTTAATTTGCTTTTAATTCACTCTTTACTATTTAAATTCATGTTTTTTGTTATTCCGTCACCACACTAGTCCAACGCTAATTGTGGCTTATCATTTCCCCACTAGTCCAAAGCTAGTGGGAATCCCAAGAAAGGGCTAGTCCAACGCTAGACCCTTAGGGCATTTTAGTGTTAGGTGCATTCGTGTGCATTTTACATCCCACTTCACACACTTTTAGTTTTCTTTCCATTTGGCATAATTTTTATTATTATTCTTATTATTATTATTATTATTATTTTGACACATTTTTTAAAAATGCATGACATCTAGGTTGCATTTCACTCAGACTTTAGGACATTTGTGTGATCCGACTAGAAATAGTAGCCTACTCACGTGGGAAGCGGTGGCGTACATGTCGATCCTCCCTCCGTGAGTAGAAATATTCAGTCACGAGTTATTAGTCCTCCGTACCCGTCATGTTGCATACCCACTTTCTTTCTTCACTTACTATATATTATTATTATTATTATTATTTTCTTTTCTTTTTGCATCGTATTTTGCATAGACACTCGTGACTCCCTTGATGTCTCAACTCGGGTTTTGCAATTAATGCGATAATCTTGACCAAGCCTCGACAGGACATTTTGACCCCCTTGATACTCACATTTAGACTTAGGATTTGCATTCATTTAGATACATCCGAACGCGATAGAATCTAGGGTTAATTTTAAGAAATTTTGATTAAACCTTGCAACTAGCCTCGGCTAGGTTGAAAAAGTGCCTTAGGCACTAGCCTTTGCCTTCCCTTTCTTCAAATGTGACTCCCGAACCTTTTTCTCTTGTTTTTCGTAGACCGGAGTCGAAAAAGAGTTTTAAATGACTTTTCTAAAATTTTTATTTTTTGTTTTGATTAAATAATTTTTTTGGGTGACTTGGTACACCCTAACTCAATACCAAGTGGCAACTCCATTTCAAAAATAAAACCCTTTTTCAAAATCAGTTGGCCAAAACTGTTGCACTTTTTTTGTCCCGGCCTTATTTTTATTATTTTTCTTAAATAACTCTTTTTCAATAAAAACTCAATTTTTCACACACGTGCACGGTTTTTTCCCAAAACTTGCTTTTCAAAAAGGGGCCTCGGATCGGACCGTCTCTTCGGGACGTGACAGTTAATGACCCCACCGTGTGTGTCATTTTGGGGCGCGACAACTGCGTTCAAAGGCAAAATAGTCATTTCACATGTTGAATGCATTTTTCACCAATTTTCGAGTCCTAAATTCATTTTCTTGGGTTTTAAGTTTATTTTTAATTTTTGACAAATTTTCGAGACCAATAGCTATTTTTCTATGTATTTTGTTAGTACAAGGGCAAAATAGTCATTTCGCACCCAAAACGCATTTTTTGTCAAGTTTTGGGGTTTCTAAACTCTTTTTTAAGTTTTTGAACCTATTTTTGAGTTTCGTTAATTTTTGGGACCATTTTTCATTTTTCTGTATATAGTGCAAGAACGTCTTACCCTTCAAGAAAAGGGAGAAAGACAAAAATACCCCTAATAATAAAAATTATCATTTTATCCTAAAAAAATAATTTTTGGAAATTAAAATCAAAACTAAAACAAAAATTAAAAATTAAAATGCCATGATTTTTCTAAAACTCCCATAAAGTGGAAAAAGCCTAAAAAATGCAAATAGTAAATTTATTAATGAAATTCGGGCGAGAAAATATATTTTTATGTTAAAATTACCGTTTTGCCTCCTAAATGCAATTTTTACAGAAAAATGAAAAATGGTCCCAAAAATTAACGAAACTCAAAAATAGAAGGCAAAACGGTAATTTTTACATAAAAATATATTTTCTCGCCCGAATTTCATTAATAAATTTACTATTTGCATTTTTTAGGCTTTTTCCACTTTATGGGAGTTTTAGAAAAATCATGGCATTTTAATTTTTAATTTTGGTTTTAGTTTTGATTTTAATTACCAAAAATTATTTTTTTAGGATAAAATGATAATTTGTATTATTAGGGGTATTTTTGTCTTTCCCCCTTTACTTGGAGGGTAAGACGTTCTTGTACTATAAATAGCCATTTTTGGAATAGAAAAGGAGGTAGAAAAATTGAAAAAAAAAGAGAAAAAACCCTAAACACACAATTTTATCCAAAGAAAAATCAAAACACCAACAAAACCACCAAAAACACACACACAAAAAACGTTTTCTTTTTTACTCCATTTACTGTTCATCTTCGTTCAAGGGATCATCACTGTTCATCATCAGATTCTTTCCCAGCTTCCAAAAGGTAATTTCTTATCTCTTTTCTATTTGTTTTGATCAATTTTCTTTCATTGTGTAAGTCTGATTATGTTTTAATTACTTGAAATTTTGGTTGAATTTTGTTGTTGGTTTTTTTTCCTTCTTTAATTTTGTTCCTGGGTTGTGTTATTTCTTCTAGGTTTTTCTTTCTTCTCCTAGGTTCTTCTTTCACCACCATTCTCTCCACTCCACCATCCACGACCCAACAATTCCTCTACCCTTCCACTGTCTCCTCCCTGAAACTCTACCCAATCAAACCACAGACTACCCATCAGACCCAAAGCAGTGCCTATCAAATCCCACCCAGTCACAATCACACTCAAAACCAGTCTCAACCACTACCCAAAACCACCTGCGTATAGAAGATAACTACCAAATCAGACCCCTCCTTACACAACCATCAGTGACCAAGTAAGATAATTCACGAGCAATCCACATCATCAACGATACAATTTCATAGCCCAAACCCCAATCTCAATCAACCACAACCCAACCACCATTGCCAGTAAACCCAATATTTCCACCGCAAATCCACCGGACCACCACAATCCAGCTACTAGTGACGCACCACGCACGACAGTCTCTCCATAACCTGCAAGAAACAATCAACAAAACACAATCACTGCAATTAATCACCTACAAAGAAGAAACAACAACCACATCATCCAACATCAGTACTAAGCTCACCAAAACCTACACAAAAAACCAATTAGTAGCCCATTCAACCATCCATCACCACCAAAAGCTCACCAGTAACTTCCCCCATCACCATTGTCATGACCAATACAACCCAAAACAGCCTCTAATCCCCAATCAATTGCACATACACCCACAAACTCAATTAGACACACATACACAATTAATCACACACAATTAGCCAAAGACAACACATACACACATGAAAAGTCCAGTAATAACACCCAAAGACAGAAACCCAATACCCCTAATTCACCCAAAATTGCCTCCGTCTCCATCTCCACCCCCATCATCGTTGACTGCCACTCCACCGTCACACGTCCCCAAGCTAATCACTATTCCCCTCCTCTTCCGCCAAATAGCTTTTAAACCGCACTCCTTACCTGCAATTGCAACCCAAAAATCATCACCCAAGAGCCCACCAAAGCACCTCCCCAATCCCAGAGCCATCCACATCTCCACCCCCTCGTTTCAAAGGCAGAAATAGGCCTAGGTAAATTGATTTGTGAGGGAGAGAAGAACAAGAGAGATAGAGATAAAGAGGAAGGAGATGCGAGAGACGAGAAAGAGACAGAAACAAAACCAGAGAGAAGAGCTGGAGAGTAGAGAGAATCACAGAGAGAAAATGAAAAAGGAGAGGGGAGAGAAACAAAGAGAAACAGAGAAGAAACAATAAAGAGTGCAAGAGAGAAAAGAGAGAACAGCTATAGAAGAAAACAGGAACGGGAAAGAAGACAAATGAAGGAGAGAAAATGAAAGAGAGAGGAGAGAGAGCATAGGAGGGAGGTGATTTTGAGGGAAATTGTCTTCTGTAAGAATTAACGAGTTTAGTCATTAAAAGGGGGTTGATTGAGGAAAATTAGACTTGGTTTAGTTTTTAGGCTTTTAACCTGTTTTGGCATTGTTTTTCTGATTTAATTTAATTGCGAGTTTAATTTAGTAATCAATTTAGTTAATTAATTCAATTTAGTTTAGCATTTTGTTTTTTTGTGATTTTATTATAAGGAGAATATTTACGTTTTTTTAGTTCTTTCTTTTCTTTGAGAATCCTTAACATGTTCCCAAATGATTTCTATGTTATGCAATGAAGTCCCCATGTTTAGGGATTGAACCCCCCCTTAGATTTTATTATGTAAACTAGGTCCTCATATTTGAATTCGTATTTAATAATGGCTGGAATTACTCTTTTACCCCCCTAATTTGCTTTATTTTGCATCATGACCCCTTGATTAGTTAGAATTTCCAATTTCCTCTCCTAGAGCTTTATAGAAATTTATTTTTAGTCCCCTTAGTTGTTAGACTCTACATGTTTACACCAATTTGTTGGAATTTACTTTCCACGCTTTATTCATTTATATCGTGATGCACTGACGGGTGTTCATTTTCTTAAGTATTGGTACCAGGTCTTCAAAGAGGTATCTCTATTTCTCGTGAATTTCTCTTTTATGTGCTCCAACATACTCCTACCGATTTTTTATGCATTTATTATGTGTTTCTTATTTTACGTACTTTTTGCGTATTTATTTATTTGATGCTATTTAGTTTCAAATTTTATTATTTGGCAAAAACGTAATAGGTAGATTACAATTTCTTCATTTTGGCCTAATTTTTGTACTTAGTTAGTCAATGTAATAATTAGATTATTTTCCTTTTGTATTTTTTACAAATATTTTTGTATTTAGATAGCAAGTGTAATAGATAGATCATTTTTATTTTTTCCCCTTTAATTGTAAGTTAAATCCCTCTAGTGTAATAGTTAGGGTTTATGCATAAATCCTTAGTTTGTCAAGTAGGAATCTACTCCTCTCTCTCTCTCTCTCTCTCTCTCTCCAGGTTGTTTCTGTTTGAATTTTGAACTTCAAGCATTAGGGTTTAGGCCACCATCATGGCTGTGATGCAGCCCGATGGAGGCCATCTTCCACCGTCTTCCGTTCAACCAAAACCTAATCTACAGAAATCCTTTGCCGCTGCCTTACTTCATCATCGTCGACTTCCTCAGCCATGAACCAAGGGAAGTTGGCTTCTTACAAGGGAGAACTAGCTTTATTCTTGACCAAACATGAGATGCAGATGCTTTTAGAACCCTTTCAAAATGCATTGGTAGGAAGGCTTACACTTGGACGACCTTCCATGGAGGCCATCAGAAAATTTATCATCATGCTTGGCTTGAAATCTAATTGCCCAGTTGGGTTTTAAATGCAAAGCATATCATCTTGAGGCCACAATCTACTGATGATTTTACTCGCTTGTGGTGCAGAAGGACAAGGTTTATCTAGAACTTTCCCATGGTTTTGTCTCGATGGACATTTGATTTTAGGCCTGATAAACAGTCTCCATTGGTGCCAGTATGGATTAGGTTACCGAATCTTCCCCTACCTCTTTTTTCCATGGCCATGCTTTTCAAGTTAGGCAGTGTTATGGGAAGACCACTGCAGGTGGATGAGGCTACCATAGGATTGAAACGTCCATCAATTGCTCATGTTCTTATGGAGATCGACGTTTCGAAGGAACCTGTTAGACGTATTTGGATTGATTATGAGGAAAGGGGCTTCTGGCAGGTGGTAGAATATGAACAAATGCCTAGGTTTTGTTCCTTTTGTTCGAGAATTGGGCATGGTGAAGAGGATTGCCATGTGAAAAATCCTGATCTTCAGCAAGTTGCAAAGCAGGAACAAAGACATGGGAGTTTTGGGAAGGAGAAACTAGAGGGTTTGAATGAAAAAGATGGTGTAAGTTCAAAGGAGATTGGGTCGTCTATGAGGTGTGTTCCAAAGAAAGTTGTTCCTGACAATGCAATCAATGATCACAACGTCAGCATTGATGGTGGTATTCCTCATGTTCCACAACCAGAAACACAGATTGTCAAGTTGAATGATGGGACTAAGGATATCGTTCAGACGCCAAATTCAAATCCAGAACAGGCTACTTCGGCTATAACTTCCCAACCTATGAGACAATTGTTGGAGAATCGGTTGCTTAGTTGGGTTGGGATCAAATGAGGTTGGGTGACGTTATCAGTCACAATCAGAAAGAGGCTACACCTGGTGAAGTTCGTATGTCAGTTCCTGCTGTGAATTTACCAACTTTACGTAACTCTTTTCAAGCACTCACAAACCTGGAGATAGAGGTGGAAGATGTTGTCCACAGGTGCTCTTGTTCTTCGTCTCTGAGGAAATGGAAATTACTGAAGAGAAAGTTTTTGTTGTCTGACTTGCAGCATACTGAGGTGTCTTGGCAGGATCTGAAAGAGTTTCATCAACAGCTGCAGCATAAATTTCATGCCTCCAAGTTGGCTGTCCAGCATGGTGATTCGGGGGGAGTGGTAGTTGTTTGTGAAGAATCCCGACATGATAATGAGGTGTCGGTTCAAGAAGGCAAAACAACAAAGGCAAAGAAAAAGGCAGAGTTCTTAGAATCTTCAGCTTATAATCTACGTTCGAAGAATGTTAGGAGCAATTAATTTAGTGGTTTGGAATATACGGGGTGCATCCTGGAAGGATTCTATCCATTATATTGCACAAATTTGTAGGAATAATAATGTGAGCTTACTTGTTTTGATTGAACCTTTCTCTGCTGAAAATCAATTGGAAGTTGTGAGATGTCTTCTTCGGTTTGATAGTGCTCATTGTTTCCTTGGGGGTAAAATATGAGTTTTTTTGGAAGGAAGAGTTATTTTGTGATTTTGTTGAATATGTTGGGCAAATTGTTCATATTTCACTAGAATGGAGAAATGGTGGTAGTGTTGCTTTCTCAACAATATACAGTAAGCACACTCGTGTTGAACGTAGGTTATTATGGCAATGTCTTGAGGAAATAGGTGAGTCTATTTATACTCCATGGGCTATTGGTGGAGATTTTAATGTGATCTCATCGGTTGAGGAAAGAGTTGGGGGGAATGCTCCCAATGTTTGGGATATGGAAGAATTTGACTTAGCTATATTGAATGCTAAATTACAGTCTATAAATTTTGATGGTTCGCCTTTCACCTGGACGAATGGACGGGTGTGGCAACGTCTAGATCGTATTTTGGCGAATGAAGCTTGGATTAATTCTTTCAGTGTTGCTAAATTGTCTCATTTGTCTGAGGGGCGCTTTGATCATTGTCCTCTATTATTTAAATGTTGTAATATGACAAATAGCAGATCTTCTTTCAGGTTTTTGAACATTTGGTGTAGACAGGATGGCTTCAGGGAACTAGTGCAAGATAATTGGAATCTTCCTATGGAGTGTCTTGGGTTGTAAAGGTTTGTTCGTAAACTGACAAGGCTACGGAGGGTTTTGGTTTCTTGGAATAAGGACACTTTTGGAAATATGACTACTAACCTGAAGGCTGCTGAAGATAAACTTTTAGCTATGGAAAAGGAATATGATCTTCGAAGGAATGAGGAGTCGAGGCATCATCTCAATTAGGCCCGGGCTGAGCACACAAGGCTTTTGGCCATGGAATGTGGGTAATGGAAGCAAAAATTAGCAATTAAATAGATCTGAGAAGGTGATGCGAACACATCTTTCTTCCGTAGTTAATCAAAGGAGAAGTAGAAACTTTATTGCGAGAATCAAAGCTCATTATGGGTCTTGGTTAGAGAATATTGAAGATATTAAAAATTTGGCCATGGAGTATTTTGGTCATCTTTTTAGTGATGGAAGAGATACTCAGCCGATGGGGGGTTTTGATTTTCCTTTGCCTTAGGTATCACAGCTTCAGAATGAGCAGCTTTTCTCCTTGCCTAATGTGGAGGAAATTAAGGAGATTGTTTTTTCATTAGATGTGGACAGTACGGCGGGTCTAGATGGGTTTGGTGCAAAATTCTATCAGGAGTTTTGGGATGTTATTCAGGAAGATCTGTTAGTTGCTGTCAAGGATTTCTTTCGGGATGGTCATTTACCTAGAGAAATAATGAGCACAATGATTGTTCTTTTGCCTAAGGCTAATGGGGCATCTCAGTGGAAGGATTTCAGGCCTATAAGTTTGTGCAATGTTAGATCAAAAATTATTTCTAAATTAATTTCTTGTCGAATTAATAAGATCATACCCTGTTTGATTGTTGAGTGGCAGACAGGTTTTGTGCCTGGTAGAGGAATCATGGACAATGTTTTCACAGCGCAGGAGATGACGACGGAGATTGACAAGAAATTAGGAGAGCCTAACTTGATCTTAAAATTGGATATGGAGAAGGCATATGACCAAGTTAATTGGTCCTTTTTGATGGCAATGCTGAGAGGATTTGGCTTCACGAAGGAGGTAGTGGATATCATTTACCGGCTACATGCTAATAATTGGTTTTCAATTATGGTGAATGGAGTCCCTGGTAGATTTTTTAAATCCTTTAGAGGGGTAAGGCAAGGGGATCCACTTTCTCCTGCCCTTTTTATATTGGCAATAGAATATATGGGTAGGGCCTTGCAACAACTTTTTCAAGCAAATCCAAGAATGTTCTTTGCATCTAGAGGGGGCAAGATTCCATATTTAGCCTTTGCGGACGACACAATCATTTTCATGAGGTGTTCGGAGTCAGGTCTAAATTTGATAAAGGATTTTTTGTAACATTACCAGTTGGTCTCTGGACAAAAGGTCAATGTTGGGAAAATTTTTTTAATTTGTGTTGGGGTTTCTTCCCATAGGCATATTCATATGATGAAGCGGATTTTGGGGTTCAGGCAAGAGAGGCTTCCTCTTAAGTGCTTGGGTGTTCCTCTTTACAAAGGGAGGGCTCGAAAGATTCTTTTTGACGATATTATTTCCAAGATAAGGAGTAGGTTATCAATGTGGAATTCTAAATTTTTATCAGCAGGTGGGAAATTAATTTTGCGTCGTCATGTTCTTTCTTCTAGTCCTTTGTATTTGGTGCAGGTTTTCGCTCCCCCGAAAGGCCTTATTGATACATTGGAGAAAATGTTTAATGCCTTTTTATGGGATAGTAGAGAAGGAAAACGGACTCACTCGTCTTCATGGGACAAATTTTGTTATCCTGTGAATGAGGGGGGGGGGGGGTTAGGCATTCGGGCCTTATCTGATATGGTGGATGCGTTCTCATGTAAATTGTGGTGGAAACTTCGTTCGGGGTGTAGACACCAAATTTTGACACACCATTTATTTTCAAATACCGGGGGGCATGTTTGCATTTTTAAGACAAATTTTAAATTTTTAATAATCTCAGGGGGCAAAATAGTAATTTTATCTGTAAATATTTTTCTAACAATTTTTGGGGGCTTTAAATTCATATTTTTTACTTTTATATGAATTTATTAATTTCTTATGATTTTTCTAGATTTAATTAGTATTTTTTATATTTTTACCAGCATAAGGGCAAAATGGTAATTTCGTCTCACGAATACCATTTTAGCTCATTTTAAGTTCCAAATTCATTTTTCAAATTCTTGAGGCATGTTTCTGAATTTTCTTAATTTTTTCATAGACGATTACTATTTTTTCTGCAAATTTTCATTGCCCAAGGGCAAAATCGCCATTTTACAGATTAAATTCATTTTCGTCAAATTTTGAGTCGAAAAGGCATTTTCTAGTGTTTTAAGAACATTTGTAATTTTTGATAATTTTTTGAGAACAATAACCATTTTTCTGTGAATTTTCATTGTCCGAGGGCAAAATCGTCATTTTACAAATTAAATTCATTTTTCACAAATTTTAAGTCAAAAATTTATTTTTTGGTGTTTTAAGCTTATTTGTAATTTTTGATAATTTCCTGAGGTTAATAGCTATTTTTTTTGTGTATTTTCGTTGTCCAGGGACAAAATTGTCATTTTACCCCCGAACGCGTTTATATCAGTTTTGAGCTCTAATTTTTATTTTGAAATCTATTATGAATCCTTTTTGAAAATTTAGAGATTTTTGTCAAGTTCTTTGTATTAATTTTTAATTTCAGGGTTAAAAAATATTTTTTTCAATAAAATTAGTATTTTTTAATACCGGTGCCATTTCCGTTATTTTACAGCATTCTTGGCCAACAAGACAAATGACCTATAAATACCCCCTTTGTATCATCAGAAAAAAAAAAAAAGGAAACCCTAAAACACTTCTTCTTTTGTGTTTTATAGATTAAAACACACACACTCCACACTAAAAACACACACACTCCACACTAAAAAAGAAAGCCGCCGTTCCTCATCTTTTCATTTTACTGTTCATCGTCTACAATTCCAAATTCACTGTTCATCGCTCTTCATCCTCAACCACTGTTCATCTTCTGCAGGCTTCAAAAGGTAATATCTTAACTCTTTTTCCTTTGTTTTAATCCACTTTTATTTTTTCCTTTTCATGCAATCTGATTATGTTTATAACTGTTAGGAATTTTAGTTGATTCTTTTTTCAATTTCTCTCAAGTTTTGTTCCTGGTTTTATGTTCCTGTGTCCTGGTTCCTGATTTTGTATTCTTATGTTACGTTTTTTTTCTTCTCTTCTATTTTTCTGGGTTTTTTTTTCTGGTATTCTTTGGCTTCTGGTTTTTGCTTTTGTTTGGGTCTGATTGTTCTGGGTTTTCTTCAGTTTTCTCGCCACTGTCTCCCTCCTCCCTCATGAACCGAGACTCCCATCACCCAAAATCAACAACCCCAAACCCCCAATTCTACCTCCCACGCCATTCTCTCCTCCCTCACCACCATCTGCCCAAATTCCTATTTCATCCCCTGCAAGAACAGCAACGGAAATCCACCAAACCACCAGAATTTCCCTGTCTTTTGTCTCACACCACCAGAATCCCCTCCCCTGCCACCTGCAAAACCATCATCACCAATTACCTTCGTGAGCTAAAACCTGCACCAACAGCCCCAATCGACAAATTCAGCTCCACCATTCCACCCAATCCAGTCACCTTTGCATTACACCACAGCTCCATCTCCGATTCTCCCCACCAACAAATTCATAATCACCATCAACAACCACAACTAATTCGCGCACTGCACACACACATACATATTCATATACGCAGAATCCATCAGCTTACACACAGTCACAGCCGTTGCACACACATACAGATTCACACTCCCACCACTCACAACTCACACACACTGATACACGACACATACACAGTCGCACACACACACTGGTTCACACTTGAGCACACACAGATACATACGCACTCACATACACACGATTCAAATCACCAGCCCACCACAACCAAATCTCCAAACACCACCTGTAGAAACAATTCCACAACCATTGAATCACCATTAACCTGCAAAAACAAGATAAACACAACCAATTTTCCTCAAAACTCTCCCCTGCCACCGCAACAACCCATTGTCCGCCCACATCACCATCAGGCCCACCCAATTCTCAATCACGTCACCACCCTTCCCTCCCCTTTGATTCGGAGAAGGAATAGAAGGGAAGAAAGTGAAAGCAGAAAACCAGAGAGGGAGAGAAATTAGAAAATCAGGGAGAGGGACAGAGAAGAAGAGAAATTGGAGAGACCCAGCAAGAAAGCTAGAGCAACAGAGAGGGAAATAGGGAGAAAAAGGAGAAAGGTTTGGAGAGTAGAGAGTGAAGCAGAGAGGATGAGTAAAAAGGAAGAGAGGAAATCGAACGGAGAAGAAAGAAGAAAAAGGGCAAAGAAAATAAGAAAAGAGAGCGAGAGAGGGTGAGAGATTAATGGGAGCAGAAAGAGAGAATTAGTTCGAGGGAGAGAGAATAGTCAAAACAAAATAGAGAAAAAGAAGGAAGAAGGCGACAGAGTGAGTAACGAGAAAAAGCAGAGAGAAGAAGAAAAAGGGCGAAGAAAATAAGAAAAGAGTGCGAGAAGAGAGAGAGAGAATCGGGGAGGGAAGTGAACATTTGGGCGTGTATTTTTTTTAGTATCTTAGTTTTAATTTTTAGTTAGTGTGAATTTAAAAAAAATTCTGTTTTAATTTATAGCCATTTGATTTAATTCACTTCACAAGATTAGTTGATAAATCTAGTTTTAATCTTGTTTAACATTCTCACTCTGTTGGTTATCTTTTAATCAGAGTGAATATTTAAATTTTAATCCTCGTGTTCTTGAGTATTTTAATGTGCCCTCAAAAGATTTTGTTTTATATAATTAAGTCCTTAATAATTATCTATTACCCCCTCATATTTTACTTTTATTTCAATTAAACCCCCCTAATAAATTACAGATTGCCCCCCTTTAGGTTTAATTTCTTTCAATCAAGTCTTTATTAATTGTAATTAAGCCTCATTAGTTGCTAGAATTTATGTTTTTGTGCCACACTTGTTAAAATTTATGGTTTTTGTCCTCCCAATTTATTTTAATTTTGCATCTCTACCCCCTTAAACTTATGTAAATTTTAATTTTACCCTTTAAGTTTCATAGGGTTTATTTTAGCCCCTTGGTTGCTAGAATTCATTTTTTTTTAATCTCAATTCGCCAATAGTAATATATTTTAGGTTTTGTTTGATTATACCGAGGTGCCTTGACTTGTTTGTTCATTTTGATTAGTATTAGTACCGGGTCTTCAAAGAGGTATCCCGATATCTCATTATTTTTCCTTTATGTGCTCCAACGTGTTCTAATGTGATATTTCATGCATTTTTTATGCGTTTCTTATTTGATGCACTTTTTGCGTATGTATTTATTTATTTTGCATTATTTAATTTTAAATTTTATTATTTTGACGAAAAATGTAATATTTTTGTATTTAGCTAGTCAATGTAATAGTTAGAATATTTTTCTTATATTTTAGCAACAATTGTGTAATTAGATAGAAAGTGTAATAGATAGGGCATTTTTAATTTCCACCCTTTAAATTGTAAATCATGCCCCCTGGTGTAATAGTTAGAGTTTATTGCTTTTGTGTGCTTACATGCTTATTTGATTTACTGCTTTCATTAGGAATTTTGCATCTAGATATCATACTTATGTGTTATGTGCTCCTATGTGATCTTATATGTTTTTATATGTTTAATTTGCTTTTAATTTATGCTTTAATGTTAAATTCATGTTTTATGATATTCCGTCACCACACTAGTTCAACGCTAGTTGTGGCTTCATTTCTTTTTCTCGCTAGTCCAACGCTAGTGAGACTTTTTAGAATGGGTTAGTCCAACGCTAGACCCTTAGGGCATTTTAGTATTAGGGGCACTCGTGTGCATTTTACATCCCACTTCATACACTTTTAGTCTTCTTTCTATTCTGCATGATTTTGATTACTATTATTTATTTATTTATTTATTTATTTTGACACATCTTCAAGTGCATGACATTTAGGTCGCATTTCACTTAGAAACTAGGACATTTGTGTGTTTTGACTAGAAATAGTCGTCTACTCACGTGGGAAGCGGTGGCGTACATGCCGTTCCCCTCTCCGTGGGTAGAAATATTTAGTCACGAGATATTAGTTCCCCGTACCCGTTATGTTGCATTCCCACTTTCTTCAATCACTTACTATATATTATTATTTTCTTTTCCTTTTTGCATTTCATTTTGCATTCACACTTGTGACTCCCTCGAGGTCTCAACTCGGGTATCGCAATTAATGCGATAATTCTGACTAAGCCTCGACGGAACATGCCGACCCTCCCGATATGCACATTTAGATTTAGGATCTACATTCATTTAGATACATCCGAACGCGATAGAATCTAGGGTTAATGTAGGAAATTTTTTATTAAGCCTCGCAACTAGCTTCGGCTAGGTTGAAAGGGTGCCTTAAGCGCGAGCCTTTGCCTTCCCTTTCTTCAAATGTGACTCCCGAACCTTTTTCTCTTATTTTTCGTAGACCGGAGTCGAAAAAGGGTTTTAAAATATTTTCTAAAATTTTTATTTTTATTTTGTTAAATGGTTTTTCAGGTGACTTGGTACACCCTAACTCAGTACCAAGTGGCGACTCCATTTTCTAAAATAAAACCCTTTTTTCAAAAAATTATTTGGCCAAACCTATCACATTTTTAGTCCTGGCCTTGTTTTCTTTTAAAATACTATTTTTCTTAAAATACACTTTTTCTATTAAAATTTGATTTTTCTCACATACGCACGGTTTTTCCAAAAACCTTTATTTTCGAAAGGGTCACCGAGACCGGACCGTTTTTTCGGGACGCGACAGTTAGCGACCCCACTAGCACCCTTTACCCCACGATTATTTTGGACGCGACAGGATTTTGGCGACTCCACTGGGGATCACTAGTGAGTCCGAGCACTAGGTTTAATCAACTTTTCCTTATTTAACCCTTCTATTCCATCGCGTTTGGATGTTAGGATTGCATTTTTCTTTTCTAGGTTTTTAGGTTTTTCTTTTGCATCTCACACACTTCCCGTCTCTCGATTACTTATGTGATGTATATATGAATTATTTACTTTTGCTTTATTCGACCGTGCTTGCATTTGGGGAGGGGATCAGTCACCCTTAGAGCCCACGCTTTATTATTCCCTCCTCTCATAAAGAGCACTCCATACGTGCATTCGATATTTTTTACCCTTTTTCTCTTTTTGGTGGTTGCCACCCACCCATCCCTTTAGGACTAGGACCGATCTGCTTGGACATGCGGCCATCGCATTCGTGCATGTAGCGGTGACCAGGGGATCACTCAAGCCACCGACCAAGGGATTTGGGATTGATGACCCTTACTCTTAGGTCTGAAGGCTTGGGAACCGATAGCCTAATTGAGTCTAGATGCATTAGTGAGCCCAACCTCATGCATCCATGTAGAATAACTAGGGTAGAGTCAGCCTTACCCTGTCAGGTACACCAGGTACAAGAGGAGGGAACCAACCTCTTTTATTCTTGTTATCTATGTGTATTATTTGTTTTTGCCAATGTGTTATGTGTTATTTGTTGAATAAGCTAACACAATTTCCTTCTTATTTTGATTGCATTCACAACCATTAGAATAAAGAGCCCTGGCATGGTGCTCTCGTAGGAAACCAACCTTCTTTTGGCACATTTAAATTTCATTTTCACAATTAATCTTTTCGAGAAAGATGGAAATGGAATTTCATAAATTTTCTGCAAGTTGCATTTTGTTATAAATACCCAAGGGATCAATCATTGTGAATTTCTTAAAAATCTTGAAAAATTTAATTTTTCATCTTGTATATTCTTGAATAAAATTGTAGTTTTTTAAATCCTTAGTTTTTAAATCTTTTTCAATGATTATTCATTCTTGTTGTACTTGTCAGTTTTATTCGAACCAAATTTTCTTAGAGTCAATAAATGCACGTGGGTGGTCAAAATTTTTGCACAGCTTGTATTTATCTTTTTCAAAAATTAACATGTCATTTTTGCCGTATCCCCCTGCCCTCCCACCCATATTACACAAAAGTGATTCTAACACATATTTTCATTCTACTTTAATGAATTGACGTTTTAACTTATACGTTCCTATATGAAGTTATAATTTTTGATCTCTTTTAATATTGTGTTTCGTAACCTTTAGAGGTTCGATTTTTTCAATCAAATATTTTTCGAAGTCAATAATTTCTTTTGTATAGTTTATGATCCATCTTTCTCTGAAGAAATTTTGCATCATTAAAAAAGAAAAAAAATTTTAGAAAATTTTTCAAATTTGACATTTTCACATATTTTAATTTGTTTCAATAAACTGGCATCATGCATAAACCCTAGAGGGAATGCCATTTTGGAAATCCCATGATAGAAAAAGCCGCCCTTTTGTCTTGGGTACGTAACCCTAAAAGACATGCATGTTTATATTTTTGGTAAATCCTGGCGCGTGAGACCCTAGGTAAGGTAATACGAGCAGAATGGAGGCATCTCTTTCAAGCGGATCTGGCTTATCTACGATTAGAAAAGGGGGGTCTCACTCTAAAGGATTGCATTTCATGCTAAGCCTACCCTTGGCATAATAAGGGCTCCCCTAGGACATGCATCCGTTTTTGTTTTTATTTGTACTAACTTTGATTTTTTTTCATTTTTACAGGTCCTCTAACGGAGGCGGTAAAATAAGAAAGACATCTGATACATATCTGGTCTTACATTTGAGTATTTTAAATTATGGTCCAATTCTAAATAAACCGTCACGTGTTCGAAACCCATAAGGACATAAAAAAACATGAGTGTTCTTTTGAATTATTCAAAGGGTCATAGACGACTAATTTTTTTTTAGAATTGATAATGCCTAGAAACTAGATAGGTGAGGATAATCAATGTGATAAATGAAATTGTATGTCATAGATGGATAATTGTAAATAATTTGGATGCTAATAATTGCACTCCTTCTGTAAATTTAAGATTGCCTTATCTCCAAAATTTTTCTCAAATGAAGTGTTCAATAAGTTGCTTTCTCAAATTTGTTTATGACATTTGATTTTCCCTTCATGTCTTGCATTTAGTTTTCGAAAAGTTTTCTTCAAATCTTTTGTCCTATTGAGCAAACGATTCTTTAATGAGATCTCAAAATAAGTCACATTTTCCTCAAAGCCTAATGTTAGGTTTGTGTCATTGTAAAATTTTTCTTTTGATGAGTGAGTGTAAGCTCAAATTGAATGAAAAGAAAAACATTTTCTTGTATTTTTTGGGGATGGTGAAAATAAATGCCCATAGTCTTCAGATCTTATCTTATTTGAAACTGGTAATTGCCACTTCGGTATCTTTCTGATTCCAAAATAATGCAAATTGCATGGGAGAATTAGAATTACATCGAAAAGGAATTTGGACTTTGTGTTAAGGAATCTGAATGGTACAAAAGGGGAATCCAAGCTTAACTTGGAGGAGGTAGAAACTATGAACATTGACACCAAGACATCGGTCAGAAAGTTAAGTCAAAATGTATTTTTGTTCCGAAGATCTACAAAATGTCAAGCTAAGTTCAGATGAATGATGGAAAATTCGAGCACAACGAAAGGAATAAACTTGGAGGGGATGCAACTTCAAACAATTCATAAGGGGAGTTATTGTTTCATGTCCACAATTTCACATTCACCATTGGAATGTGTTGTATAAGTTATTGTGAGGTGAAGATAGGAGATGTCACACGCTTGTGAATTATGGCTTGCAATCTTGATGTTTGTCTAATTCCCCTACTGGTTGAAATTACTTTATGTAATTTGACAAATGCTTTCTTTGAATACTAAGAAATAATTATTATGCGGTTTGGAGTTTTGTTCTTATAGAAAGTATATCTTGTAAAGTGGTTGGAATTATGTCTAAATTTTGTGATTTGATGAAAATTTCTCTTCTTTACTTGATTTCACATGTTAAATGATGATTATGGTCAATTAGTGCACTCATGTAATATGTGATGTAACATCTGTTATGATGGATTTAAAAAAAAGAAAGAAAAAAAAAGAAAAAGGGAAAGAAAAGAAAAAAAAGAAAAAGAATAAAAGAAAAGAAATAATGCAATCTTTTTACTCCAATGGTTCTCATGCTTAGTAACCGGGAGTCTTCATAAAAAATGTCGAATTTCGCGTCAAACGGTACTTGAATTATGAGTAATGCATTGCAAATTCGAGTAAGTAAATTATTGAGTAACTAGGGATTTTCATCCAACCAATGTCGATTCTTGCGTAAAAAGGCCGTTTTACTTCTCGAATACAGTTTTTGCTATTGGTTTAAGATCGAGATGTTGAGTAACCGGGAGCCTTCATAACCAATGTCAGTTTTCGCATCAAAAGACACTCTCGTATTTTGAGTGATTAGGTCACTTGAATAAAATTCCCTCATGAGAAAAATAAAATTGATCTTAGACATGTGATGTTCTCTGATTGATCATATGATTTGTTTACTTGTAAAATTTAGTAAGGCGAAGAAATTAAGTTGAACTTGTTTAATTGTGATATAATTCCTTCTTCTTTGCTTGATATTATGAGTAATAAAGGCAAGATAATAAATTGCATAATGGTCATTTACTTAGTTTTGAAGAAATACATTTTAGAACGCACATGTGTGATTTCAATGCTTGAATCACTAGTTGAACTCGCATTTTTTGAATGATTGAGAACAAATAATGATTCAAGTGTGGGGGAATTGACAAGTGTCAAAATGATGCATTCTAGCACAATGGCAGATGATGTTAATATATCTATCCCAAATCAACAAGGGAAGATTGCCTTACTGATGCCAAATATTATTTGAGCACTGGTTTGTTGTAAATGAAAAAGGAAAGATCATCTCAATTTTGGACACTGTCGTTCATTCCACTTCTCCTCCTAAAGTCAGTAATCGGGAATAATCCTATGGTTAGGAGAATGTGACAAGTTGAAGGCTCACAGATGAGAAAACCAGTATGCCGACATGGAAATCATTAGGAAGTTGATGAGAACAGTGGATTGAGGTTTTTCGTCTACATTGATCAGTTGTGGCAATATCAGAATTCAAATGGGAATGACATCCAAAGATCAAGAAGCCTCTTTTAAACCATTATTCCAAAATTGACTTTTTTGAAAAATGTTTCATTTAATTGTATGTCATTTAGTCTTTGTGTGTGGTCTACTGTGTATAGTTTCGTTTACATTGTTGCATACGGAGCATTTTCTAACCAATTCTTGTTTTCAAATTTTGACATTTTGTTTTGTTTGAATTTGAATAAAATCAAAGGCTATCATAAGTTTATCAGAAGTCAGAGGCATGCATGAATTGAAAGACTATTTTGGAGAGATTTGGTTTGAGTCGTGAATCAGAGTTCACTGAATCGAAAAACTTGCAGAAGGTAAGGTAAGAGATTGGTCAGAGACTCAGAATGGCAATATTTATGTTTATATGCGCTAGCAGAGTCAAGGGACCGTTAGATGGTGGTATCACTTTTGCAATTGTAGTTGCTTCCTCTTTTTGCAGGTACAATCACATCGTCATTAATTGAGGTATTCATCAAGAATGAAAACCGGGGCAATTTTTTTTTTAGATAAGGATGATTTGAGCAAGAGTGCAATTCACTCCAAAGATTGACTTCAAAAATTGACACTGGGGCAAATTTTTTGGCAAAAATTCGATTTTGAGATTCATTTGTACTAAGACAAGCTTTTTGCAAGAGATGAATTTAAATAGATTTTGATACAAATCTCCAAAAAAAAAAAAAAGTAGTTTCGAGTTAGTTTGATGCCATACACTGGGGCAAAATTTTTTGAAAATTTTGATCTTTGGGATAGTTTAGATACAATGTTCAATAATTGTTTTAAGTTTCTCCATGTCTCAAATTTCTTTACACATTCTTTTTTCATCAATCTAGATCTCATTTTGTTCATTTTAGTTTGGTGCATTTTGTTCATCAGTTTAGGATCATGCATTCATGCATTTTATCTAGCAGCCTGTGTTACGTCATCTTGTGTTACTTTTTCGAACCGACACTTGTTCATCATTTGATTAGCATGTTGCATATTAGTTTGATTTTTGTCTAGGGTTACGCATATTTTACTTTTCTGCTTAAGTCCCAACTCGTTCGTTGGGCCCCAACTCGTCTGTTGGGCTCCAACTCGTCCGTTGGGTTTACTTTTCCGCTCAAGTCCCAGCTTGTCCGTTGGGCCCCAACTCGTCCGCAACTCGTCCGTTGGGTTTACTTTTCTGCTTAAGTCCCAACTCGTCCGTTGGGTTTACTTTTATGTTTAAGTCCCAGCTCGTCCGTTGGGCCCCAACTCGTTCGTTGGGTTTACTTTTCTACTTAAGTCCCAGCTCGTCCGTTGGGCCCCAACTCGTCCGTTGGGTTTACTTTTATGTTTAAGTCCCAGCTCGTCCGTTGGGCCCCAACTCGTCCGTTGGGTTTACTTTTCTGTTTAAATCCCAGCTCGTCCGTTGGGCCCCAACTCGTCCGTTGGGTCCCAACTCGTCCGTTGGGTTTACTTTTCTGCTTAAGTCCCAACTCGTCCGTTGGACCCCAACTCGTCCGTTGGGTTTTAATTGTCGTTTATTTTATTCTAGTCACTTAAACTCTGCATTTTTATTTTTATATATCATGCATTCATTTCTCAGTCCATACTCCATTAGCATGTCTTGTTTTTTTCAATTTGCATTCATTTAGAAATTATCTTACATTGTCTTACATTTGTCTAACATGCTACCCGGTGTTTTAATGTGTTTAATAGCTCGCATATTGTGTTCGCACTTTTTTATTCATTTTCAGTTTGCGGTAGACTCAATCGTCAGCATTGGGTACCGTCTTTATTTTCAGTTCTCGGTAGGCTCAATCTTTGCATTGGGTACCGATTTTCTTTTTCAGTTTGCGGTAGGCTCAATTGTCAACATTGGGTACCGTCTTTATTTCCAATTCTCGATAGGCTCAATCTTTGCATTGGGTACCGATTTTTATTTTCAGTTTGTGGTAGGCTCAATCGTCAGCATTGGGTACCGATTTTAATTTTTAGTTTGCGGTAGGCTCAATCGTCAGCATTGGGTACCGTCTTTATTTCCAGTTCTCGGTAGGCTCAATCTTTGCATTGGATATCGATTTTCATTTTTAGTTTGCGGTAGGCTCAATCGTCAGCATTGGGTACCGTCTTTATTTTCAGTTCTCGGTAGGCTTAATCCTTGCATTGGGTACCGATTTTCATTTTCAGTTTGCGGTAGGCTCAATCGTCAGCATTGGGTACCGTCTTTATTTTCAGTTCTCGGTAGGCTTAATCCTTGCATTGGGTACCGATTTTCATTTTCAGTTTGCGGTAAGCTCAATCGTCAGCATTGAGTGTCGTCTTTATTTTCAAGTTCACGGTAGGCTCAATCGTCAGCATTGGGTACCGTCTTTATTTTTAGTTCTCGGTAGGCTCAATCCTTACATTGGGTACCGATTTTCATTTTCAGTTTGCGGTAGGCTCAATCGTCAGCATTGGGTACCGTCTTTATTTTCAGTTCTCGGTAGGCTCAATCTTTGCATTGGGTATCGATTTTTATTTTCAAATTCACGGTAGGCTCAATCGTCAGCATTGGGTACCGTCTTTATTTTCAGTTCTCGGTAGGCTTAATCTTTGCATTGGGTACCGATTTTTATTTTCATGTTCACAGTAAGCTCAATCGTCAGCATTGGGTACCGGTGTTTCAATTTTCAATAGTTATTCGCAGCATTAGATACCATGTCATTCTAATTGCATACTTATGCGTCTTGCTTTAGCATTTTTGTTCTTCTTATGTCATCATGCATTAGTTGTCATGTTAGTTTGTTTACTTTCATATTTGTCTAAAAGAAAAAAAAAAGAGAAAAAAAAAAAGAGAAAAGGTGGAAAAGAGAAAAAAAATTTTAAAAATTTTTTGTGTTAGATTACATCCTATGTTCAACACTCTTTGTCCCTTGTTTAAAATCTTTATCGCATTTATCTCGTCCAGCAGCCTGGACTCGCTTTTTGTCATTTACTTTTCCAAGTCTGACAGCCCAGACTTTGCATCTCATGATTCCTGACAGCACAGGAACATGCATTTGTCATTTATTTTTTCAAGTCTGACAGCCCAGATTTTGCATCTCATGATTCCTGACAGCACAGGAACATGCATTTGTCATTTACTTTTTCAAGTCTGACAGCCCAGACTTTGCATTTTATGATCCCTGATAGCCTAGGGTCATACATTTGTCATTTACTTTTCCAAGTCTGATAGCCTAGACTTTGCATCTCATGACTCTGACAGCCCAGGGTCATGCATCTGTTATTTACGTTTTCAAATCTGGCAGCCCAGACTTTGTATCTCATGATTCCTGACAGCACAGGAACATGCATTTGTCATTTACTTTTTCAAGTTGGCAGCCCAACTTTGCACTCATCTACCTTGGCAGCCCAAGGTCATGCATCCGTCCAGCAGTCTAGTCGGCATCTTTTATTTATGTTTCTAAGTCTGGCAGCCCAGACCTTGCATCTATGATTCCTGGCAGCCCAGGATCATTTATTTACTTTTCCAAGTTGGCAGCCCAACTTTGCATTCATCAACCTTGGCAGCCCAAGGTCATGCATCCGTCTAGCAGCCTGGTCGGCATCTTTTATTTATGTTTCTAAGTCTAGCAGCCCAGACCTTGCATCTATGATTCCTGGCAGCCCAGGATCATTCATTTACTTTTTCAAGTTTGGCAGCCCAAACTTTGCATTCATCAACCTTGGCAACCCAAGGTCATGCATCCGTCCAGTAGCCTGGTCGGCATCTGTTTATTTACTTTTTAAGTTTGGCAGCCCAAACTTTGCATTCATCAACCTTGGCAGCCCAAGGTCATGCATCCGTTCAGCAGCCTGAACGGCATATGTTTATTTACATTTTTAAGTCTGGCAGCCCAGACATTGCATTTATCTTGTCGATATTTGTTTTGTTTAGCAACCTGAACTCATTTTTTGTTTTTTAGTTTAAGCACTTTGCTCTGTCTTGTAGTCTCGTACCAATCTATGTTATCTTTGCTTAGCAATTCGAATGTTGCATTTCTTTCTTTTGATCACAAATTTGAACTCTTGTTTTACCATTCGCAATTCTGTTTCACATCCACCGCTTACTTGCATCTGAACTACGTTTGACCAGATTCCCTTCACGGGATACGTAGGCAGGTCCTAGAGAGCTCGGTCGCATGTTTATATATGTTCTTTGATCATTAGTTACATCTCATCACACTTATGCACTATGCATGTTTAGATACTTTTGTTTACATTGATCTTTAGTTTACATTTTAGGTGAGTCAAAATTTGGTGTTGTCTGCATCTTTGTCTGAAATCTCTACTGAGATTCCCGACAAAGAGGGGCAAACTGTAGACACCAAATTTTGACACACCATTTATTTTCAAACACCGGGGGGCATGTTTGCACTTTTTAAGGACAAATTTTAAATTTTTAATAATCTCAGGGGGCAAAATAGTAATTTTATCTGTAAATATTTTTCTAACAATTTTTGGGGGCTTTAAATTCATATTTTTACTTTTATATGAATTTATTAATTTCTTATGATTTTTCTAGATTTAATTAGTATTTTTTATATTTTTACCAGCATAAGGGCAAAATGGTAATTTCCGTCTTGCGAATACCATTTTAGCTCATTTTAAGTTCCAAATTCATTTTTCAAATTCTTGAGGCATGTTTCTGAATTTTCTTGATTTTTTCATAGACGATTACTATTTTTTCTGCAAATTTCATTGCCCAAGGGCAAAATCGTCATTTTACAGATTAAATTCATTTTTGTCAAATTTTGAGTCGAAAAGGCATTTTCTAGTGTTTTAAGATTATTTGTAATTTTTGATAATTTTTTGAGAACAATAACTATTTTTCTGTGAATTTTCATTGTCCGAGGGCAAAATCGTCATTTTACATATTAAATTCATTTTTGTCAAATTTTGAGTCAAAAAGGCATTTTCTAGTGTTTTAAGATTATTTGTAATTTTTGATAATTTTTTGAGAACAATAACTATTTTTCTGTGAATTTTCATTGTCCAAAGGCAAAATCGTCATTTTACAAATTAAATTCATTTTTCACAAATTTTGAGTCAAAAATGTATTTTTTGGTGTTTTAAGCTTATTTGTAATTTTTGATAATTTCTTGAGGTTAATAGCTATTTTTTTTGTGTATTTTCGTTGTCCAGGGACAAAATTGTCATTTTACCCCCCGAGCGCGTTTATATCAGTTTTGAGCTCTAATTTTTATTTTGAAATCTATTGTGAATTCTTTTTGAAAATTTAGAGATTTTTGTCAGGTTCTTTGTATTAATTTTTAATTTCAGGGTTAAAAAATATTTTTTTCAATAAAATTAGTATTTTTTAATACCGGTGGCATTTCCGTTATTTTACAGCATTCTTGGCCAACAAGACAAATGAGCTATAAATACCCCCTTTGTATCATCAGAAAAAAAAAAAAGGAAACCCTAAAACACTTCTTCTTTTGTGTTTTAAGATTAAAACACACACACTCCACACTAAAAACACACACACTCCACACTAAAAAAGAAAGCCGCCGTTCCTCATCTTTTCATTTTACTGTTCATCGTCTACAATTCCAAATTCACTGTTCATCGCTCTTCATCCTCAACCACTGTTCATCTTCTGCAGGCTTCAAAAGGTAATATCTTAACTCTTTTCCCTTTGTTTTAATCCACTTTTATTTTTTCCTTTTCATGCAATCTGATTATGTTTATAACTGTTAGGAATTTTAGTTGTTTCTTTTTTCAATTTCTCTTAAGTTTTGTTCCTAGTTTTATGTTCTTGTGTCCTAGTTCCTGATTTTGTATTCTTATGTTACGTTTTTTTTCTTCTCTTCTATTTTTCTGGGTTTTTTTTATTCTGGTATTCTTTGGCTTCTGGTTTTTGCTTTTGTTTGGGTCTGATTATTCTGGGTTTTCTTCAGTTTTCTCGCCACTGTCTCCCTCCTCCCTCATCAACCGAGACTCCCATCACCCAAAATCAACAACCCCAAATCCCCAATTCTACCTCCCACGCCATTCTCTCCTCCCTCACCACCATTTGCCCAAATTCCTTGTTTCATCCCCTGCAAGAACAGCAACGGAAATCCACCAAACCACCAGAATTTCCCTGTCTTTTGTCTCACACCACCAGAATCCCCTCCCCTGCCACCTGCAAAACCATCATCACCAATTACCTTCGTGAGCTAAAACCTGCACCAACAGCCCCAATCGACAAATTCAGCTCCACCATTCCACCCAATCCAGTCACCTTTGCATTACACCACAGCTCCATCTCCGATTCTCCCCACCAACAAACTCGTAATCACCATCAACAACCACAACTAATTCGCGCACTGCACACACACATACATATTCATATACGCAGAATCCATCAGCTTACACACAGTCACAGCCGTTGCACACACATACAGATTCACACTCCCACCACTCACAACTCACACACACTGATACACGACACATACACAGTCGCACACACACACTGGTTCACACTTGAGCACACACAGATACATACGCACTCACATACACACGATTCAAATCACCAGCCCACCACAACCAAATCTCCAAACACCAACTGCAGAAACAATTCCACAACCATTGAATCACCATTAACCTGCAAAAACAAGATAAACACAACCAATTTTCCTCAAAACTCTCCCCTGCCACCGCAACAACCCACTGTCCGCCCACATCACCACCAGGCCCACCCAATTCTCAATCACGTCACCACCCTTCCCTCCCCTTTGATTCGGAGAAGGAATAGAAGGGAAGAAAGTGAAAGCAGAAAACCAGAGAGGGAGAGAAATTAGAAAATCAGGGAGAGGGACAGAGAAGAAGAGAAATTGGAGAGACCCAGCGAGAAAGCTAGAGCAACAGAGAGGGAAATAGGGAGAAAAAGGAGAAAGGTTCGGAGAGTAGAGAGTGAAGCAGAGAGGATGAGTAAAAAGGAAGAGAGGAAATCGAACGGAGAAGAAAGAAGAAAAAGGGCGAAGAAAATAAGAAAAGAGAGCGAGAGAGGGTGAGAGATTAATGGGAGCAGAAAGAGAGAATTGGTTCGAGGGAGAGAGAATAGTCAAAACGAAACAGAGAAAAAGAAGGAAGAAGGCGGCAAAGTGAGTAAGGAGAAAAAGCAGAGAGAAGAAGAAAAAGGGCGAAGAAAATAAGAAAAGAGTGCGAGAAGAGAGAGAGAGAATCGGGGAGGGGAGTGAACATTTGGGCGTGTATTTTTTTTAGTATCTTAGTTTTAATTTTTAGTTAGTGTGAATTTAAAAAAAATTCTGTTTTAATTTATAGCCATTTGAGTTAATTTAATTCACAAGATTAGTTGATAAATCTAGTTTTAATCTTGTTTAACATTCTCACTCTGTTGGTTATCTTTTAATCAGAGTGAATATTTAAATTTTAATCCTCGTGTTCTTGAGTATTTTAATATGCCCTCAAAAGATTTTGTTTTATATAATTAAGTCCTTAATAATTATCTATTACCCCCTCATATTTTACTTTTATTTCAATTAAACCCCCCTAATAAATTACAGATTGCCCCCCTTTAGGTTTAATTTCTTTCAATCAAGTCTTTATTAATTGTAATTAAGCCTCATTAGTTGCTAGAATTTATTTTTTTGTGCCACACTTGTTAAAATTTATGGTTTTTGTCCTCCCAATTTATTTTAATTTTGCATCTCTACCCCCTTAAACTTATGTAAATTTTAATTTTACCCTTTAAGTTTCATAGGGTTTATTTTAGCCCCTTGGTTGCTAGAATTCATTTTTTTTTAATCTCAATTCGCCAATAGTAATATAGTTTTAGGTTTTGTTTGATTATACCGAGGTGCCTTGACTTGTTTGTTCATTTTGATTAGTATTAGTACCGGGTCTTCAAAGAGGTATCCCGATATCTCATTATTTTTCCTTTATGTGCTCCAACGTGTTCTAATGTGATATTTTATGCATTTTTTATGCGTTTCTTATTTGATGCACTTTTTGCGTATGTATTTATTTATTCTGCGTTATTTAATTTTAAATTTTATTATTTTGACGAAAAATGTAATATTTTTGTATTTAGCTAGTCAATGTAATAGTTAGAATATTTTTCTTATATTTTAGCAACAATTGTGTAATTAGATAGAAAGTGTAATAGATAGGGCATTTTTAATTTCCCCCCTTTAAATTGTAAATCAAGCCCCCGGTGTAATAGTTAGAGTTTATTGCTTTTGTGTGCTTACATGCTTATTTGATTTACTGCTTTCATTAGGAATTTTGCATCTAGATATCATACTTATGTGTTATGTGCTCCTATGTGATCTTATATGTTTTTATATGTTTAATTTGCTTTTAATTTATGTTTTAATGTTAAATTCATGTTTTATGATATTCCGTCACCACACTAGTTCAACGCTAGTTGTGGCTTCATTTCTTTTTCTCGCTAGTCCAACGCTAGTGAGACTTTTTAGAATGGGCTAGTCCAACGCTAGACCCTTAAGGCATTTTAGTATTAGGGGCACTCGTGTGCATTTTACATCCCACTTCATACACTTTTAGTCTTCTTTCTATTCTGCATGATTTTGATTACTATTATTTATTTATTTATTTATTTTGACACATCTTCAAGTGCATGACATTTAGGTCGCATTTCACTTAGAAACTAGGACATTTGTGTGTTTTGACTAGAAATAGTCATCTACTCACGTGGGAAGCGGTGGCGTACATGTCGTTCCCCCCTCCGTGGGTAGAAATATTTAGTCACGAGATATTAGTTCCCCGTACCCGTTATGTTGCATTCCCACTTTCTTCAATCACTTACTATATATTATTATTTTCTTTTCTTTTTGCATCATATTTTGCATAAAATCTCATGACTCCCTCGAGGTCTCGACTCGGGTTTCACAATTAATGCGATAATTCCGACCAAGCCTCGATGGAACATGACCACCCTCCCGATATTCACATTTATACTTAGGATTTGCATCCATTTAGACACATCCAAAATGCGAAAGAATTTAGAGTTAATTTAGGAAAATTTGATTAAACCTCGCAACTAGCCTCGACTAGGTTGAAAGGGTGCCTTAGGCGTAAGCCTTTGCCTTCCCTTTCTTCAAATGTGACTCCCGGACCTTTTTTTCTCTCGTTTTTTGTAGACTAGAGTCGAAAAAGAGTTTTTTAAAATATTTTTCTAATTTTTTTTTGTTTTGTTAAACGATTTTTCGGGTGACTTGGTACACCCTCACTCAGTTCCAAGTGGCAACTCTATTTTTTTTAAATAAAATAAAACCCTTTTTCAAAATTAGTTGGCCAAAACTGTCGCATTTTTTTAGTCCTGGCCTTGTTTTCTTTTAAAATACTATTTTTCTTAAAATACACTTTTTCTATTAAAATTTGATTTTTCTCACACACGCACGGTTTTTCCAAAAACCTTTATTTTCGAAAGGGTCACCGAGACCGGACCGTCTTTTCAGGATGCGACAGTTAGCGACCCCACTAGCACCCTTTACCCCACGATTATTTTGGACGCGACACGGGGAAGTCCTTTTGGGCGGAATACATGCTCAAAAAGCATGTAAAGGGCAATCATCCAATGTTGGTGGATAAAAGTGGAACACAATTATGGAGAAGATTGGCGAATATTAGAGACCTGGCGGAATCTCAAATTCGATGGGTTGTAGGAATGTGGTACATTGATTTTTGGCATGATTGTTGGTAAGGGGAGGAATTACTAGCCACATTATGTCAAAATATTAATCATTCTCATGCATTGGTTGCTGAATTTTTGTCTGTAGATGGTTGGAATAAGGCTCGGTTATCTGCCTGGGTTCCGGAGTAGGTGGTTGAAAGCATTTTAAAATTTCTTGTGAAGGAGGGGATGGATGATGGCATTATTTGGCCGGCATCCTCTAATGGTATTTTTTTTTCCACGCATTCGGCGTGGGAATTGGTAAGAAGGAAAAGAAAATTTTCTTTTGTTTTGAGTCAGTTTGGTTTTCAGGGTTACCTCTGAAAATAGTGTTTTTTATATGGAGAGTACTGTATAATTATTTACCTATTGACTCCATTTTGAGATTGCGGGGTGCCACATTGTCTCCAAATGTGAATATTGTGATCAGTTGGAAGATATGCTTCATGCATTCTGTGATGGGTTGTTGGCTAAATGGGTTTGGGATTATTTTTCACATGCATGTGGGGTGGTGCATGAGTCATATACATGTATTTCCTCTCTTCTTATGCATTGGTTCAATCGGTCTAATTTAATGGAGGGGCCTAGTATATGGAGTATCATTCCTATGGTGATCTTGTGGCACTTATGGTTAGCTAGGAATGACTCCAGGTACAATGGTCATAGGCCGAGGGTTAATAGGTTGATATATGAGATGGAAGGTTTCTTGTACAAGTTTGGGTTATCCACTTCTTTTAATCAATGTAGATTTCTTGGGGGTTATTAGAGTTATCTTGCCAAAATTTTCAGGTTCAAGGTGTCCCCCATTTGTAAAGTGCGGGCTGTTCAGTGGGAAAAGCCTCCTTCTGGATATTACAAGCTTAATACTGATGCCTCGGTTTCGGATGCAAAGGTTGGAGGTGGTGGTGTTCTTCGTGACTCTCATGGGAAAGTTATTTTTGCTTTTTATAAAGAGTTTGGAAAGTGTGATGTTTTGTTGGCTAAAACAAAAGCACTCTTGACAGGTTTGGAGTTGGTAGCTGAACAAGGGTTGATGAATCTCATTGTCGAAGAGGATTCACTTTCTTTGGTACGAATCATGCATGATCATCACTTAGGGAGCTGGAGTTTATGTCATACTATCATCCAGATTCAACATCTATTGTCTTCCTTACAAGTCAACATCTCTCATGTCTTTCGTTAGGCAAACATGGTGGCGGACAAATTGGCTAATCTTTCATGTTCTCAGTTTAAAGTGTTTTCTCACTCTCAACTTCCACACATAGTTAGGAATTTAGTGTCCCTAGATAGTGTTGGTTGTCCATCTTTGCGTCATTACATTGTAAGGGAGTAGTACTCCTTTTTTAATTTTATTAGCACTTGGGTTTTTTCTTATTATCTTTTTCTGGATGGAGGTAAGGGTATGTCCCCTTCCATTTTTGTAATTAAGCTTTTTATTATTAATAAAATTTGGGGCTAGCATCCCTCCCCCGTGTACAGGGTTTGCCTTTAAAAAAAAAAGGGTTTATGTGTTCTTCCATACTTATGTGCTTATTTGTTTTACCGCTTTCCTTAGGATTATTGCATCTAGAATATCATGCTTATGTGTAATGTGCTCCTACAAACTCTTGTATGTATTCATGCCTTGTTGTTTTAATTCGTGTTTTATCAGTTTTGTTATTCCGTCACCACACTAGTCCAACGCTAGTTGTGGTTTCCTTGCTTCCTTGCTAGTCCAACGCTAGTGAGGGATTCCTAAAAAGGGCTGGTCCAATGCTAGACCCTTAAGTCATTTTAGTACTAATTTCACAGCTTATGTGCATTTCATCTCATTCCACACACTTCTTCTTTTAGGACTTTTCATTTTTGCATGATTTTGTATATATTTTATTATTAATTATCTATTTTTGATGAATATTTATTGCATGACATTTAGGTTGCATTTCACTTGGAAGTTAGGTCATTTTGTGTGCTCCGACTAAAAATAATCGTCTACTTATGTGGGAAGCAGTGGATTGACAAGTCATTCCCCCCTCCATGAATAGAAAAATATCAGTTACGAGTTATTAGTCCTCTGTACCCGTTATGTTGCATACCCATTTTCTTCGACCACTTATTATCTATATTACTAATTTTCTTTTCTTTTGGCATCTCATTTTGCGTATACACTCGTGACTCCCTCGAGATCTTGACTCGGGTTTCGCAATTAATGTGATTATCCTGACCAAGCCTCGACAGAATATTTTGACCCTCCCGATACTTACATTTAGACTTAAAACTTGCATTTATTTAAACACATTCAAATGCAATAGAACTTAGGGTTAATTTAAGAAAATTTGATTAAACCTCACAATTAGTTTTAGCTAGGAGGAAAGGGTACCTTAGGTGCGAGCCTTTGCCTTCTCTTTCTTCAAATGTAACTCCCGGACCTTCTTCTCTTGTTTTTTCGTAGGCCGGAGTCAAAAAAGGTTTTTTTTTAAATGTTTTTTCTAATTTTTTTATTTTTGTTTTTGTTTTTGTCAAATGATTTTCGGGTGACTTGGTACACTTTAACTCAATACCAAGTGGCGACTCCATTTAAAAAAAAAACCCTTTCTCAAAATTAGTTAGCCAAAACTATCGCACTTTTCAGTGCCGACCTTATTTTATTTTTATTTTTATGATTTTTCCTACATAACACTTTTTCAATAAAAACCCGATTTTTCTCATACATGCATAGTTTTTCCAAAAACTTTCTTTTTGAAAAAGGTCACCAGACCGGACTGCCTTTTCGAGGCGCAATAACGACCATACCAATTTTTTGGGATGCGACTCCACTGGGGATCACTAGTGAGTCCGAGCACTTGGATTAATCACTTTTTCCTTCTTTAACCCTTCCATTCTATTGCATTTGGATGTGAGGATTCCATTTTCTTTTTAGGTTTTTAGGTTTTTATTTTTGTATTTCACACACCTCGACTTTCGTCTATCTATGTGATGTATGTTTGCTTATCTTTGCTTTATTTGACCACGCTTGCATTTGGGGAGGGGATCAGTCACCTTTAGAGCCCATGATTTATCATTCTCTCCTCTCATAAGGATCACTCTATATGTGCATTCGATATATTTTACCCTTTTTCTCTTTTTGGTGGTTGTCACCCACCCATCCCTTTAGGACTAGGGTCGATCTACCTAAACATGCAGCCATTGCATTCGTGCATGTAGCGGTGTCTAAGGGATCATTCGAGCACCGACCTGGGACTCTTGGAATTGATGGACTTGTTACTTTTGGGTCCCTAAGTCTGAAGATTCGGGAGCCTTAAGTCGTATCGCAGGCTTGATCTACTTGGGCATGTTACCGGGGCACGACGTGCGCGTAACATTGTCTAAGAGATCACCCAAACTCTCAGCTTGAGTCTACAAGTCTTGAGATTTGGGCCTCAAAAATCAATTAGCTTGGACAAGTGGCCACAGCCCGACGTGCGCGTAGTAGTGTCCAGGGGATTACTCAAACTACTAACCTGGGATCCTTGGAATTGACGAATTTGTTACTTTTTGGATACCTCAGTCTGAAGGTTTGGGAACTGAAGCCTTGTCGAGTCTAGATGCATTAGTGAGTCCAACCTCATGCATGCATGTAGAATATGCCTAGGGTAAAGTCAGCCTTACCCTATCAGGTACACCAAGCACGAGAGGAGGGAATCCACCCCTTCTATTTTTCCTGTTATACTGTTTACTGTTATTTGTTTTATCAATGTGTTATGTGATATTTGTTGAATAAATTAACGCTGTAGACACCAAATTTTTACACACTATTTACTTTTCAAACATTGGGGAGGTGTCTATACTTTTGGAGTTAAATTCTAATTTTTCAATAATCTTGGGGGAGCAAAATAGTAATTTTTATCTGTAAATATTTTTTATTAGCTTTGGGGGTTTTAAATTCATATTTTTACTTTTATATGTATTTTTTAATTTTCTATAATTTTTTCGAATTTAATTGGTAATCTTTTTATATTTTACCAACACAAGGGAAAAATGGTAATTTCGCCTCGCGAATACCATTTTCGCTCATTTTAAGTCCCAAATTTATTTTTCTAATTCTTTAAACATGTTTCTAAATTTTCATGATTTTTTCGGGGACGATTGCTATTTTTTTTTTTTTTTGTAAATACTACACTCAGGGGCAAAATCATCATTTTATAGTTAAAATTCATTTTTCGTCGATTTTTGTGTCATAAGTGCATTTTCTAGGATTTTAAGCTTATCTTTAATTTTTGATAATTTTTCGAGGCTAACCAATTTTTTTCATACATTTTGACAACACAAGGGCAAAA
The DNA here is from genome assembly GCA_024721245.1 of Mitragyna speciosa. Lineage (NCBI taxonomy): Eukaryota > Viridiplantae > Streptophyta > Magnoliopsida > Gentianales > Rubiaceae > Mitragyna > Mitragyna speciosa. The sequence goes on along the minus strand of CM045558.1, from coordinate 14,453,663 downwards.
TAGTCATTTCCCTTCTGAGCATTTTTCACCATTTTTTTAGTCCCAAATTCACTTTTAGGTTCTTAAGCATGTTTCTAAATTTTTCTAAATTTTTTCGGGGTGAATTGCTATTAATAAATTTATTATTTATGTTTTTCTTAATTTTTTCATTTTTGTGAGAGAAAATAGATTTTTTAAGAAGGATAAAGTTGTAATTTTAGTAGTCAAGGGCGTTTTGGTCTTTTAGTCATTTCTTGAAAGATAAGTCTTTTGTGCACTATAAATACCCCACTTGGGATTTTAAAAAGGGAGAAAAAAAAAAGCCTAGGTCAAATTTTTAGTTTTTAGTTTTTTTTATTTTATCTCTTATACCAAAAACACAAATTTTTTCCTACAGTTTTCTTTAAGTTTTTACCAAGAACACTTACTAACTTTTAGTACATCTTCAACCTACACCTAGAACACCTAAAACACACACTAGTATATCTTCAAGTTTTCACCTAGAACACATACTCACACTCTCTCTCACACATTACACACACTACTCACTCTCTCTCACACACTACACACCACTCACTCTCTCTCACACACTACTTTTCGCATCCTAAAAAATCGTGAGCAAAGGGGTGCTGTGGGGTCGTTGACTGTCGCGTCCCGAAAAGGACGGTCCCGAAAAGAGAGGGACTTAAGTTCATGTCATGAAACAGTTTTGGGGTCAATTAACAACATTAGGAAAGAACAAGGACTTAAACACAAATGTATTACCTTATTACAGTGGTGTGTTTGGTTTTGGTGGTTCATAGGCTATTTGGGCTGAATTGTTTTTTCTGTGCAGGTGATTGATGGCGTTGGTGGAGGTGATTTGAGCTAATGAGAGTGGGCAATGGTTGATTGTAGGGATTCGAGTGGTCCCGTGGTCTCAGGAGTGATGATTTTGGGCTCTGTGGCTGTGTTTGTGGTGGAACGGTAATGATGGCTGCAGGGAAATCTGATAGTTGAGTTCGGGGTAGTGATTTTGAGCTTTGTGATGTTTTTGTATGTGGTTATAATGCGGATGGTTGTTGAATTGGGGTTGATGGAGTGATGGTGAATGGAGTTGTTTTGGGATCTGATAGCTGGTGCTTGTGGTTATTTGTGTTGAATTGTGGGTGGCAATAGGTGGCCTGGGTGGTGGAATTAATGGCCTAGTGGAGGTATCATGGGAGGAGGTGAGGCAAGTAGGGACATTATTGACGATTCGGTGGTGGCGAGGTTGTGCTAACTGGTGATTTGGGGAGTGAGTTGATGATGGAGGAAGGTAATTTGGGGGAATTGTGTTGGAGTTTTGGGATGAAAATGTGAGAAACAGCGATGGATGTTGATAATAATGGCTTTGATTGTGTTTTCTTTATTTGCAGGTGATACTTGAAACGGCAAAGGGAAACTAAGGTGGCTGATGGGGGGTTCGTGATGTTTATTGCTGACTGATTAGGTGATGACAGGGAACGGACAGTAGTTCTTGTGTGATTTTGGGTATTTGGCTAAGAAATTGGTGGCTGTAGGTTTGCTTTGCTTTGTAACTTGGGGTGGGGATTAGAACAATGACATCAAACTGATTTTTCTGGTAGTTGAATGGTGTTGTGAGGGCTGTCCTGTGTTTGGTTTTGGGGCTGTAGTGTCTGGCCAGTGGTGATGTGGTGTTTCTGGGCTGATTGAGGGGCTATGGTGGGAGGTTCTGGTTTGGTTTCAATTGAGTTGAGGGGCTGTGGTTGAAGGGAGGAAGAAGATGGTTGCTTGGGATGGAGGTGGTGGTAGTAGAGGCTTTTGGGGGTGGCGGTATGACAGTTTGTTTTTGTGTTTACTGGTGATGGAGGCGATCTTGAGATTGATGGGGTTTATGGCTTATGGCTATAGGAAGGTGTTGGAATGGTTGACTTGGTGGTGGAAGTGGGATTGAATGGTGGAGAAGAAGAAAACCCAAATTCAAAGATAAAACCCAAAAAAAAGCAAGAAATCCCAACAAAAAACCGCAAATCCAACCAAAATTATCAAACAATCTAAATCAAATTTTTATAGTAAATGGTGGAAAAAAGTGAATAAAAAACAAAACAAACAAAAAGTAGGACATTACCTTTGGGGCTAGAAAGCCAGATGAACAGTGGAGGATGACCAATACCGCGTTTTTGGTAGAAGACAGCTATATGTGTGTGTTTATGGTGTTTTAGTGTGTGTGTTAATCTTTTCTTTGGATAAAAGATGTGTTTAGGTTTCCTGACTTTTTTTTTTCCTGATTTTAATGGGGGGTATTTATAGAGCTAGCAGTCTTGGCCTTTAAGAATACTACAAAATAACAAAAATGCCACTGATAATAAAAATTCTAATTTTGTTTTAAAAAAATATTTTTGACCCAAAAAATAAAAAATTAATACAAAGAAATGACAGTAAACTCCAAAATTTGCCAAAAAAATTAAAGTAGATTTCAAGATAAAAAAAATAAATATTAGAGATTAAAAATGGCCAAAAATGCGTTCGAGGTGTGAAATGACTGTTTTACCCCTGGATGAACGAAAATACAGAGAAAAATAGCTATTGGTCTCGAAAAATTACCAAAAATTAAAAATAAGCTTAAAACCCTAGGAAATGCATTTATGATTCAAAAATTGGTGAAAAATGCATTTAAAATGTGAAATGATGATTTTTCCCCTGAATGCATTATTTACAGAAAAAATATCAATTGACCCTGAAAAAATAAGAAAATTCAGAAATATGCTTAAACAGTCAGAAAAATAAATTTGGGACCCGAAATGAGCCTGTGCTGGCAAAATATAGAAAAGTACCAATTAAACCCGAAAAAAACACCGAAATTTAAAAATTACGTATAAAAGTACAAAATATAAATTCAAAACCTCAAAACTAATGAAAAAATATTTACAGCTAAAAATTACTATTTTTCCCCCTCCCAAGATTGTTAATTTTGCTCCCCTTTTATTGAAAAATTAAAATTTGACCCCAAAAATATAAAAATGCCCCCAATGTTGGAAAAGATAAATAGTGTGTCAAAATTTGGTGTCTACAACCTATGAAAGCATTTCAACGTTGAACTCGAGAGTGAGGTTGGGAGGAATGGTTAGAGAAGAGCCAGACAATAGGCAAAGCTCTAGAGCTATAGTGGAAATGGTACTTTCACTTTTCATTGTATTAATACCTAAATCCCAATCCTTAATCACTTGTCCTGTTGAAACTAAAAAAAAAAAAAACAACTTGTTAGCAATTAATTTCAAACTTGAGGAAAAGTTATAAATTCTCTCATGAGAGGATCATAACCATTTTCTATGCCATTTGAACCTTCATAACAGCTTGTTCATTGCCCCTCGTCTTCTCCTTTCCTCTCTTTCTATCTCTCAAAAAGAAAACAATCTAGCTTCAATTGTACAAGTAACAGTATAACCGTTTGAAATACTAAGACTATTCAACTTTACTTGTCTTCTAACCTTCAGTTTGCATGCATCTAATTGCATTGATGTAAAAAGTTAAGAAGCTCCTTTTTATTCCACCAATTTTAGGCCTTAAAAAAAGTCCAATTCAAGACGTCTCTTACATGTGCTCTATAAACAAATTTTCTCCAATTATACATTGATCCTTCTATCAACCTTGTACAAAAGAGTTAGGTTCATACAAAAACTTCTACAGCAACCTAATTACAAAAGAGTTAGGTTCATACAAAAACTTCTACAGCAACCTAATTACAGTATCACAATTGATCTAGAAATAGCATAGCAATAAAATTGATAAAAGGCAATTTTGCAGACAAGCAAAATTGATAAAAGCTCATGCTACATACAAGCCTCCATAATAAAACAACCAAGGCAACCATTAGATTTTTACCTTGAAAATAGTTTTGTTTTTCATCTAAATTTTGAGATGCACTTAAGATCTTAAGTTTGCTTTTGCATTTCTCTACAAACACAGATTAACAATTTTCACGCATTTCAAAAAGTAAGAGATATTTGGATTTTAAAGGAGAAAAAGAGCATCCTTGATACAAACATATGGAAATTGCCAAGTAGAGTGAGTACACTTGCATGCTTTTGTACATAAAGCATACCAAAGAAATATAAATACAAGGAAAACATAAAAAAGCAATAACTCACACAGAATAACAAGGAAGCCAACTCAACGGTAAGATAAACAAGTTTGCAACCAAAAAAATGTAGAGAGCTCCAATAAGTTGAAAATATCATAAACATTCATGCATATCCAATCAATGATGGAAAAATTCAAGTAATTGATATAGCAATAATTATAGAAATTTTCAGCTACCCTGTTTGGCTTATGAGCTCTTAAAAGGTATACTGCAATAACCTACGGATATTGCCCTATCCACATATAATTAAAGCATTCCCCATAATCACAAAATAAACACACCATTTAAGGTTTCAAGTTTCTTTAGCTCCATTAATCTAATCTAAGTTGGATAAGTACCGTTAAAATCTTACCCCTCCTCTAGAAAATGGTTTTTTCCCTATGGATCAAGTATGAGCATCACAAAATTGATAGAAAAATCAATCTACCAGAAAATAAAATCAAGTTCGATCTCAGGAAAGAACAAGCATATGAAATGTAATTATTGCTTTAAATTTAGAAGTAGATGCGTACGACGAAGACGAGTTGGTGAGAGATCATAATTAGCACGAAAACAACCGTCCACGATGCTCTGCATTCATAACCAAATGTCACAACTAGAGCTACCTATTCTAATTAAAGTGGAATGATTTTTTTAAATCTTTGACTTCCACATCAATAAACCTTCCCAACGTAGCTCTATTGGCAACAAGTAAAGAAGTTAGACTAGTCATGTTAGAAAACATCAATAGCATTCTGTTTCAAGTCCTAAATTAATGAGCATCAAACTTATGCATAAAATTACAAGAAAAAATCACCAGGTATAACATATGTAAAGTTTCACCATCAATTTCTTTGAAATAAAACCAAAATTTACAACATCCCCTCCTCAAAAAATGTTAATAGTTAATTACCGATTTTATGAAAGTATAGGAAATTAAGTAATGAAGGCCCAGAACTAACAATGTTTCACCACCAACTTGGGATTCAAGTGCAAATTATATGGAGATATTATATGCAATAGTAACATAAAACAAAACCCCAAAATTTCATTGATAAATCTAAGGGAAAAAAATTAAAGCAATCAAAAGCCAAATTTGATTAATTTCTACCCACAACCCAATGTCTTTCCAAACTCAACTACCCAACACGCACCCATTTCTTCAAAATTACAAGAAGGAAAGAAAAAAGGCCCAGGTAACTATTGATATGCACAAATATAGTGCAGAAGAAGCGTGAAAAAAAAAACTAATTAGTCAAATCTAATAGTCACAAATTTTTCAATAATTATCTAAATCCACTTACCAATTCAAATGCAAGTTATAGAGATATTATTGCAACAATAACCCAAAATAAAACCTCAAAATTACATTCATAAACCCGAGAAAAGAACTAAAGCAATCATAGGCTGAATTTGATAAAATTCTGCTCACAACCCAATTTCTTTCCAAATTCAACAACCCAATTATTCATGGCTCGTTTGTTTATGGCTAGTTTGGGAGGATGGAAATGAATGGGAAAAAAGGATTTTGAAAGATATCCCATAATTTCTATTGTTTGGGAGTTAAAATGAGAAAAAAAGAAAAAGAAAAGTAAGGAAATGGAAAGAAAGTGGTTTAAGTAAATTGAGCAAAAATTGGCAAGAAAGGGAATGAAAATGATGGAAAGTTAAGTAAATATTTCAACAAGACAATAATGCCCTTATAGTTGCGATACAGAAATTTTATTACCCATTAAATTCTCCTTATTTCCTAAACTCCCAAACAACTTGAAAAGATACTTTTATTCTTTCATTTTTTTTCTTTTCCTTTCTAACCTGTATTTTCTCTTCGTTTCTTTTCTATCATAAACTCCCAAACTAGCTATTACAGATATGCTATGGCTTTTTCTTTGGGTTTGGTGGTGTAGTTGTTGGGGTAGAGGAGTCAACAATGGCTAGGAGCCTGCTAAAACTGATGATGAGGTTATCAAGTTTGAGCATCTGAGATCAAAGGAGCGTGGGACAGGGCAGAGTCTAAGGGTGAAGGTTTTGGTGGTGGGAATTGGTGGAGGCAGTGGGGAGGGATTTGATGGTGGTGGAGGTTGTGGAGGAAGATGTCATGGTGGGCATGCAAAACCAAAAACAAACCTAACTAATCCAATCTAAGAGCAAGATGAGGTGAACAAAAGCAAGAACAATAGGAGTGCAAAATGACAAAGTTGATAGTGGGAGAAAGAGAGGAGAAACAACAAAGGCAACGGGAGAGGAAAGTCGAAAGAGAAAGAGGAAGTAAAAGTTGCTAGAAAAAAAAAAAAAGCTCTAAAGTTGATTAGAATTACAATGAAACTGGTTCTCGTGTGAAAAGAGATAAAAAGCCCAAAATGCCACTTTTATATGTAGATAAGATAAGATTTATGATTGAATTTTTCTAATAAGCAGCTATTGAACATCCATTACACACACTTCCATAATAAATAAGTCAATATCTCTGCATGTTGGTTATTGGCAAATTGTTGTGTTTTCCCTTTGTCTTTTGTCATAACCAAAGGTTTACAAAAATATCGACTTAAAATGAAAATTTGGTTTGTTAAAAAAGAATTGCAATTTTGGTACTAAATATTTGGAGTATTAATAGTTTCAATATCTAAAGTTCAGATAAAAGCAAATCTAATACTAAATGTTTTAATTTTTTAGCACATTGAATCATATTAACCAGTTTTACTAAAATTTTACCAAAATTCAGTCATGTCATACTCACGTGGCGGTGCCCAAATTTATATATAAAAAAAAAGATTAAAAAAATATTTTAATTGTCATAATCTATAATTAAATGTACTAATTTGAATTTGCACACAATAAATAAGCAAATAAAATTGAAACAATCTACCTGAATAATACATTGTTATGTACCTTTAATTACAAATTATAACAATTAAAATTTTTATTTCCTTTTTTCTTATTTGTTTTTTGAAAATTTAGTCACCAACATAAAAATATCACGTGACCAAATGCCGATAAAATTTTGCAAAACTGGTTAACATGACTAAATGTTTTGAAAAATAGAAACAGTTAGTATTAAATTTGCTTCGTTTGGGTACTAAATTTACTTCCATCCAAACTTTAAGGACTAAAACTGCCGATGCCCTAAACATTTGACATCAAAATTACAATTTTCTCTTTGTTAAAAACCATGAAAAAGTAATGCAATTGCTGAAAAGGTAAGAGCTTTTCCACGCAAGAAAGAAGTAAATCCATCTCATTCACCAAACCAAAAATTTGAATCAGACATTATGCTACCAAGTGATAAAATGGCACAAGGGGGAAGTGTCTCATTCAAGAATTTCACTAATTAAAAGGAACATCTCAAAATCAGGCACTGACCAAGGGAATTGAACTTATACAAAGTAACAAGGAAGCCACTAGCCCCCAAAACAAATCTAGCAGAAAAAGAAATGAAGTCTCTATACTTTTGGAAAAAGAATAACCCAACGTCCAAAAAAGAAATGGAGTCTCTATACTTTTGGAAAAAGAATAACCCAACGTCCACTCTGAAGCCACCTGAACAACTTCATTTGGAAGGAAATATAAGTTGCATAAATAGATCCAAGACTCCCATGGTCAGCCCTAAACCTGATCCCCAGTGTAACCTAAAAATTTTTCAACCAATATTCCCTTCTATATTACAAATTGAAAATTGTTATTTTCTATCTTTCTTTCCCATTGTGTTCCTTGCCTCCCGTGGATCATTTGCAGCATTCTTCTTTCGTCTTCCTCCGCCACCACTAGAAGGGTCTACTAATGGACCTGACCAATTTTGGACAGGTTCTTTTGAATCTGTGAAGGAGGTAGAACTAAAAGGTACATCAGGAGGAACAAGACATGGATCAATATGATGTGACGCGCCCAGGGGAACACCTAGTGCTCCATCCTGGTGGGGTGGAGGAAACTTCTCACTCTTGCTCTTTGCATTTGCATGGGAAATTAAACGCCGCCGCTGCTCAAGAAACAAATGCACAAAGTCAAACTAACTTAGCTAACCAACTAATATCTTGTTAAAGATTCAGCAAGTGATTTAAAGACTTGAAATTAATATTAAAATTTTGCTTTCTGATGCGAAAAGATTCTAGTTAAGTAAGAAGGTTAATAAATTGGGATAAAAAGATAAAAGAAAGGATTAGGATGTTAGGCGATACAACTTTTACATGATTTTGGTTCCTATCACCAAGATATAATTCAATACTCTTATTTGGATGTGTTTTTTTAGTTCTTTCTTAGAACCCAGTGGCTACGTGTAAAAGGGCCTTTAAAGGTTTCCCATGGTTTTCTTGGTTTTTCCTGCAAGCCAAAACCATAATCACACATCAAATCTGTAGTCTTTTATCTCAAGCTCCCTTCTGTTTAACTATAACTACATTCCACCACTTCACAGGGATGCCCACTGACTATCACATGATAATGTTTGACACACCTGATATTTACTTCTGCTTCCTCTCATGATAGCATTTAAATTTCTGTTAAGCGTAATTGCTGAGATCACAGATGTTCAAATAAAATGACCGACTAAAGGAAGCTCAATCAGAATCTGTAACTGAAATCTGATGTAAACAGCAGGTTATAAAATGTGCTAAGAAGATCAGATGTTATCAGCTTTGAATTCAAAGTCATTTTTCCTGATGCATTAAATTTCAACTATACATCTTACCAGGATATATTACAAGTAGTACTTTGTATCTCAGTAAATATTTTTAATTGGATGTAAATATAGTATGTTGCACGTAACAAGTACTCTGGACATAAATAAACACAATTTCAGAGCATTTTACTTCAAATGCTATCCAATCACAAGGCAAACTGTAAGAGACTTTCACTGCTGATGTGCTTACTTTGAAAACTGCTGACACCCTTAAATGACCTAAATGTGATTCAAAAATCAGAATTCCTGCATGAAGTTTTGGTATTGTCTTTTTTATTTTCCTTATATTTAATGTGATTTGGTGTTGGATTTACATAAAGTAACAAGATATTGTGCTTATTTTAAGGTTATAAAATATATATACAGTATTGTTTGCGCTTCAAAAATTAATATATTATTCTATCTGCATGTAGTTGCATATACCATCCAGAAAAGATTCCATTTTTAAGCAGTCTATGCTTTCACAATGGTTTCAGTTGCTGTTCAGTTTCCTCAATATGGGAAAAAGAAAGGTATCTAAAATAAAATTCAATAGATTCTTCACAAGTTCAAGTAGCAGGAAGGCATACATCGAGATTAGATTGAAGTTCAGCATTGGCATCGAGAGCAGGAATTGCCCGGACAGCACGATCACGAGCTCGGGTCCTCCTAGCACCATCACCCTGGGCTTTACTAGCAGCTCTCTGTCTGCAAACATAGAGGATTTTTCAGCAAATGTTCATCCATTCATCTGCACAATGCACTCATAAAGGCCACGAGTAATAGCATATAATGATAGATATAAAGATCTGGTAGATGAATTCTAATGTAAATAATATTCCTAGTTACATATGTAGATAATAAGATAACTGAGAATGTGGATGGAGCTAAAAGCCCTTAACAGTCAACAAGCCAAAGATTTCAACTTCTAAATGGTATAAATATGCTAAAGCCAAAGCCAAAGCCAAAGCCAATGGATTAATATCAGAGACAACAATAAAACTGTTTGTTCATAATTTAACTCAGACATAAAGCAGGATAAGACAACTATAGTAGAAAATCCAACGATAGATTTAGACCCTGATGTCCATCTTTGTTTTCAAGTCTAGTGGTGCACAAATTGCTTACAATATTTTCCCAGTCAGCTCTTGTTAACAGACGTAATTGATTATACACCTTTCCAACTTTAAGATACAAATAACACGCTAGGTAAAGCACAAGGAAGGATTTTGTTACACAAATATTATGGTTCGTAAAATACAAGTATTAAAAAGCCAGCCTAACCTTCGAGCTTCATCATCCCGTCGCTTGGCATCCATCTCTTTGGTTGGAGGATACTGAGGGAGACTGGCAGGATCACAAGCAAATGGTTCCGTAGTAAAGAACTGCACCATTAACAAATATGTAACACAATTTGAGGGAAACAAACAACTTATCTATACAATGTACACAGGTTAACTTTCAATTGATAAGAGCTCCATCTAAAATCACTCAAAAGAGTTAGTTTTGGAATTTCACAGAGAAAAGGCCAAAAAAATCAAATTGTTCATTGCTGTTTTCAGGGCAATTGCAAACTCGTCATATTTCCAGCTATGACTACCTTAAACAAACAGACTGTCTTCGTCATAAAACAATTTCTTAGTATCATAAAACTAAAGTATGTTTCTGCCAATGACATCTGAATTAAAAAACATTAAGACAAAGCTGAGATAAAGGAGAAAGCTCATTGTAGATTACTCCCAACAGAAACTCTTGTGAGTAGGTAAATTTCAAGAGTGTTTAAACTCTCAACTAGCTCTGACACCTAATTTTGCAAATTGCAAAGATCAAAATGGAACTCAAATCGCATCCAGTTACATCAATCAGAAGTCTGACAAGAAAATGATAGGTTAAAAGGTCAGTCAACAGCCCTGTCATGGAAAATTGCAACCTGGAAACATATCCTTTGGCAGCAAGAAAGAAAATTAAGTTGCCCAGCAATCATTTGCCCAAGCAAAGCAGAGCAGTTGACACATATATGCTACTCATTGTTCCTCTAGAACTTGTGGCAATTAACTCACCACAACAATCTAACCTATTAAATCAACAGTGTTGCTCCATGCTACAATTTAATTGCAAACTAACTTCCAAAGTTACTTTTCCCGCACGTCTAAGGTTTAATTTTCATCTCATTCAACCTTGTAATAGAAATAGAAACAACAACAACAACAACATCATCTAAGCCTTTATCCCACAATGGGTGTCAGCTATATAGATCATATGTTGCCATTGCATTCGATCGAGACACGTGTTTTCATTAAGGTCAACCCTATAATAGAAAATTGTTCAAAAATTTGTGGGAGGAAACCTCCTAACCTAGAATTGAGACAACTTCTTCTGATATAAAACTTCTTACTCAGATAATGTTCAGATAGAAACTTGATATGAAAGTTTGAACTTAATTATCAAGTTTCATTTACTCTTTCAGCATACTGGAGGAGTCTATCTTCCAAATATGGCAAATCAATTTATTGGTGGCATGAAAACACCAATTATATGCAAGGTAGATCACTTCATATAATGTCAACCAGTACACAACTAACATCTCATAGCTTTTAATTTTCCCAACTTGTACAGATAGTATCAGATAATAAATGGGTCTAGAAGTATCAAAACAGTGACTTATTCTAACAGACACCTTAAAAACTCATCGCATGCAATAACCATAATACCAAGAGCTACAAAGGCTGATTACCGTTTCTGAAGTGGGTTCAAGAGTCAGGAAAATTTTTGGGATTTAGGTCGTAGGTGAAAAAAAAGACAAAAAACTTACTTCGCTTTTTAATGCATCCATTGCAGTTTTCCGATCTGCAGGGTCAATTGCAAGGAGGGTATCAATCAGTGGCAGGGCTGATGATGGAAATTCCTTAAAAGTCTCCCTAATGCATCGCCTGTAAGGCTCTCGCGGCTTGAATAATGTCGCATTAGGAAGTTTACACTTCTTCCAATACTCATCTGAAGGCGATCCGCAAAGCTTATATATCTTATGCAGTTGTTCTACCTTGTTGACAGAAAAACATTGATGTTAATGGCCCCTGTATATATAAAAAGACTTTGTAACAATAACAACACAGCAATGTACATAAACCATAATCTTTCAACATACAATGAAAAACACTGAACATCAAAATCCATGAATTGAAAAAGGTCTCCCATCACGCCAGGGGGGAGGGGGGGTGAATGAAAAAAATTACTCCATTATGGCCTGTCTCAATTGCTTAAAAGCCAGCAAAATTTTGAAGTGCTCCCGTGTACTTCTGACTCATACTTTTAGGTTATTTAAGAAAAAGCTGATCCTGACTTTCGAGAAGCATCCACGGATATTTCAAACCTTTGAACAATTAAACAAAAGCACATCTCAATATCCAAACAGCTTTTTCAAGGATCAGTTGTCTTTAAACAGCTTTAAAAAAGTTGGAATTGGCGGTTTAAAAAAAAATGAAACAAACAAGAATAAACCCTAAGCTACACTCGGGTATGGGAGATATATACATGGACATGTATGAAGAGTCTGACATAGATATGGCAAGGCAAAGTGAAGATTATAGTTTAACATATGCCACACCCACAACCATACCCAAAGCTATGCCAACATGACGCAACATGGGTTTGGTGGGGATGAGAGGAGAGTCCATATAACAGAGACCCCAAGTGGAAGTCATCTTTGCAAAATTACAACACAAAGTACTTGACTAAGCAGAAATGGGCAAACAAATATATTTAGTTTATCAAAGAAATCAATAACATAAAAGTTGTAAAATAGTTATTTGGAATGGATCTCCAGAATGCACAATGACCAGCAGGCCCAAATACAATAGTACATCTTCTTAGTTAGCATATTTTTCATTCCCACCTTACCATGCTCAAGAAACAGAAATACGCAAAACATCACACCCCGAGAGAGAGAGAGAGAGAGAGAGAGAGAGAGAGAGAGCATTAGTCTAAGAAGGAGAACAAAAAAAATATAAAAAAATAAAAAAATAAAACAGAAAGTGAAGCTCAGAAGTATTCATATATACTGTCTCTGTTCAACCATTTGTGGGCAGCTTGACAGCTCAATAGTTTGAGAATATGAAGTACAATAAAAAGAAGAGAACAGGGATATTGGGTTCTCTTATGTCAAATCTGCGCCAATGGATGCAGTAGATGGCGAGTATAACAGCTTCGTTTTTTTTTCCCTTAAAATTTTATATTTAAAACTTCAACACATGAACCACTCAAAATTTCTTTCAATAATGGTGTCCAAGATGTTTGAGACATTCCAAAATGGCAAGGCTGCCACAAGAAGGGGATGCAGGAAGAATGACACAATCCTCTTCCCCATGCTATAGTTTCCTGTTGATTCTCCTCACTATGTTCCCACAGGTTCAGTTTTCCACCTAACCAACCTCTTTCTTCGAAAGCTCATTTTCCTTGTCATTTTCTTTTTCACATTTCCTCTCAATATCATAGCCACCTAGTGCTACCTAAAGCTTCATATCATATTGACTGGGACCCTAGTGTTCAACTACCAAAAAAGCATATGGATTCTTAACATCAGAAACATCTCTTGCTTCAAAAGCTTCAAGTAAAGGACTGATGTTTTGAATCAGGAAAACAAATAAAACACTGAAGTTGCAAGAACAAGCATACACCATTGGCAAGTATGTTGTTGTGGCATGGATTAAACTTTCAAGTAAAATGAGATAACAAGGATTCTAAGCTTCATTTATCACACTAGAAGATGGGTAGACCTTCCAATAGTAAGAAGTCAAGAAATACTAGTACAAGTCCAAAATTTCCTTAAGGGTAACATGAAAAGCAACCAGGCTCGTTTCTGAAAGGAAGTGCCTCAAGCCACAGATAGAAGGCAAAACACATTGTACACGGTGAAAAGGCAGGTTGTGAGCCTGCATAATCCATACAATGCTCAAGGACAAGATATTCGGATTTACCAAGTTTCTAAAATGACATAAAAAATGTATAAAAGAAAAACTATTGATAATAGCATTAGCGTGATAAAAATTACAATTAGCTAAATAATTTTTCATTTTCTTAAGCCATAACCAAAGATGCAAGTGTATCACAGAATATTTATCCTTGTCACCAACAATATTGGAAGCCTTCTAGTACAGGAACACTAATCTTCTTCCATATGCTCTTTTATTCCTATAATTCATAGTACATGTACAAAGTCCTGTACCTTCAGGGTCTACTTTGAGAAAATTATTAACTAGATGATGTCTATTTAAAAATCTATTCAACTTTTAAAAATGCACTTCTCTTCGGCTTGACAAATGATAACATTCTTCCTAGGCTTAAGCACCCATGCAACACTTCTCAAAAACAAATGCAAATATACAACCAGAAATTAACAATAAAAGTAAAACAAATATGGATTTCATTAAAGTTCCAATACAAACTACAGATGGAATCACCAGAAATAAGCAAGAAATCCATGGAGAAGACAACATGCTGAACTAAGAAAGATTAGATAAACTGAGAACTTCAGAAATCTGAACTTGAAAGAGATGAATACCTCTGTACGACCAGGCATAATGGGCTTGCCAGCCAATAACTCAGCCAAAATGCATCCAGCACTCCATAAATCAATACTTCCACCATAATCGGTGGTGCCAAGAAGCAGCTCTGGTGGCCGATACCAAAGTGTAACAACACGACTAGTCATTGGGTGCTTATGGTTATGATAAAAAATGGTAGCCAATCCAAAATCGGCTATTCTCAGGACTCCAGAGTTGTCAAGAAGAAGGTTTGATCCTTTAATGTCACGGTGAAGCACATGGCGCTTGTGACAATGTTCCAGTCCGGACAATAACTGTTTCATGTAGCATTTAACCTGTAACAGATAATTAATCAATAAGATGAACAGTTCTCATGGCCCAAGAGGTAAGTCTATAATAGACAGCCAGTCTAACCTGTGGTTCAGTAAACTTTATATCAGGACTTGCAGCAAGTCCAGCTAAATCATGCTCCATGTATTCAAACACGAGGTATAGACTACAAGACATTCTTGATGTGACCAGGCCCTCCAATTTTATTACATTGGGATGATCCAATCGCCGCAAGATGATTATTTCTCTAGCCATGAATCTCACACTCTCTGGTTCTAAGTTGTCAAATCGCACCTTTTTAAGAGCAACAATCTTACCGGTTATAGTATCTCTTGCTTTGTACACATTGCTATATGTTCCTGATCCAATCTGAAACACAAATAAAAAGTCATATATGTCATTCAAACACCATTGCCCTTAATATGTGTGCACGCGCACCCACATATTATATCGAGAAATTCAACAAGCTACCTTATCAATTTTTTCAAAAGTGTCTGCCCGCCGAGGAAGCCAACCATCAATTGCTTCTCCAACATGAGCAGATAACCAAGATGGCCATCCAGCAGCAACCTGTTCCCCATATTTATGTTTGGGGGGATTACCCAACCTTGGATTCAGCTTTGACCTTCTTCTCTCACCCTTTGCTTTTACCTCATCCTCCACCTTCTCCTCAGTCTCCTCACCAGCATTATTGACCCCAACAGCATTATTCTGATCACCTACCTTTACTGTAGCCCCCGCAACCTCCAAACTATCATTTGACTTGACACTCAAACTCTTACTCTTTTTCTCATAACTCGTCACCTCCCTCCTTTCTTCCTTAGATGACTCATTTACCACACCGGACGACACTTCACGACCAAATACACACCCCATTTATCAAATCTACACTTCATAGCTCAACAACATTCTCACAACTTCAGCCAAATTTATTAACCAATCAAAAAATCGAAAATAAGATCTCTTCAATTTTCAAAAGTCCTGCAAAAAGGAAAAAAAACCCACAATAATTCACCAAGAAATTAACCAACAAAGCTATCGACTGTTTTACTTCAACCTGATCAAGTTGACAACTTGAACTAATTAAACTTCATAAAATTCCTACAAATTAATTTTGGACTTAGAACTAGAACTACAGGAAAAAAATCACAAATCAAAATGAAGGGGGGGAAAAAGAAAAAGGTGCAGGTCAGCTGACTCAAAAAAAAAAAAAACATAAACCCTAGTCGAGTAACTAAGAATTTCATCTAAAAAAATTGATAAACAACCAAAAAAAACAAGTAGAAAATAGAATAAACCTGATTGGATTGACTCTGGAGAAAGAAGGAAACGAAAGTTATTGCAGACCTCCAAGTTTTCTACTTAGAGAGAGAAAGTGATGTGAGAGAAAGTTATTCTACTTGAGTTGTGACAAGAAAGGTGAATAATCATATAGAAATAGAGAAGCAGTTCGACTTTGACAGAAGCTCGACGAGATTTGGATTTTCCCTTTTTATTAAATTAATATTTATTTTTTCATTGGTTGTAACAATAATTAATATTTATATATTTATCGTATTTGCATGGTTGATGTCTTCATCATTTGCTTTGCTGCTAGTTAAAGGTACACGAGAAAATTACAGTTTTGGTTCTAAATGTTTAGGGTTTTGATAATTTTAGTAATTAAAATTTAGACAAAAGTAAATTTAGTACCAAATATTTTAATTTTTTAGCATATTTAGTCTTATTAACTAATTTTTTTAAAATTTTATCTAAATCTGATCATGTAAAACTCACACGAAGGTTACAAAAGTTTTCAAAATGAATTAAAAAAGAAAAAATTTAATTGTCACAATTTGTAATTAAAAGCATACACGCAAATACACTATCCAAATGAATTTTTTTAGTTATATCTATTTATTTATTATTTATGAACTCAAATTAGTGCCCTTAATTATAAATTATGGCAATTAAATTTTTTTTAATCTAATTCTTTTTGAAAATTTTTGTAACGGGCACGTGAATATCAAGTAACCAAATTTCGACAAGATTTTGGTAAAACTAATCAATAGGACTAAACATGTCAAAAAATTAAAACATTTGGTACTAGATTTATTTTTATTCAAATTTTAGAAACTAAAATTGTCGATACTCCAAACATTTGGTATCAAAATTGCAATTTTCTCAAGATACACTGGTGGTGCTCTGGTGTGCTATGGACTTTTTTACTTTTTCCTGTATTTTTTTCTTTTTTGTTTTGTTTTGGTTGATTTTGGAACAAGTTGCGCAAACCTTAAACTGATGTAATCTCCGGCCTCAAACTATTTTATTTTTCTAATTTCTTTTAGAAAGTTTACTTCTTAAGTTGTAGGTCCAAACTTAATCATTTTTGGCACTATTCAATTGCTTAAGTATCTAATATAGAATCTACACACTGATTTCCAAGCCTAAGTTTTTTTAATAATTATTAACATTCTTAACAAATTACGTGCCTATTATAGAATCGACTTATAAATTGACTAAATTCATAAAGCTTGTATCAAGTAATTTTTTTTCTCGATTCATAAATGTTGATACTATATTTTCGTATCATGACCTCTTTCTAATTGAACTACTCGGCATCGCCTTGTTACTACTAGCAGGATTGGAAACCACTTCCAGGCTTTGTTTGTTTAAGAAGTCAATTGCTCCTATTATTATTGTCCTTTCTTTTGGTTTTGATTATTTTAGTCTTGAGCATGTGTGTCGAACATGGTGGTTTGGTTATGGAGAAAGATAATCACGGGCGACATTACCTCTCAGGAAGTTGCCAGCAATTAAAACTTAATAAGAGAGTTGCCAAAAATTAATACTTCTTAGGAGAGGACCGAGCAGATAAAAGGAAATAGATTTCCATTTGAAGTCATTGTTAAGACTTTATGATTCCTTTTTGTCAAGATATACACTTTATATTCAAATTGATTTCTTCTTTCTAAAATAACATTCATACTGACCAGTTCGTCTTCCTCAACCCCCCTCCCCTCTTTCTCCTCTCTCCCCTCTCCCCTCTCCCCTCCCCACCCCTCTTCCCTCTCATGTTGTTCTTCTTTTTCAACCCGCCGTGCCAAGGTTAGCGACGTCATTGGCTTATAAAGAAGTCAACTAGATTATTAAAAAAAAGAACAAAACAGAAAATTCAAGTGGAGATATTGATATGAACTCAAGATCGAGATTGAGACTACCTTAAGATTTAAGGAATAAAAGAATCTTGACCCCTCTAACCCTCACAAACTTAAACAATCTTGATACTATCTCAACCTAATTTTGCACGAATTAGTGAACCAAAACTATTGGTAGAAGATGCCACAATCAATTGTAGTTCTTGATTGATAAGCCAAGTTTTGAAATTCCTAGGTTAAACCCTAAGCACTCCAAGTGAAAAGGCTTGAAAGCTGAAAGAGAGGAACACTCAACTTTGTGAAAAAATATTCATAAAAATTATATCAATAGTAACCATAAGTTTGGTATTTATACATGGCCAACAACCTGAACCCTAATACATGGAAATGACTAAGAGGGACAAAATTACAAAACAAAACACTAGTCAAAACTCAGCATTGCCTTTGACCACAGGTAATTCACAGGTGGTTGGATCAGTGGGTTGCAATGAACAGTGACCCACGGTCCTCTGTGCATGCAAATCGCAAAAAATTTCTGAACCTAATTTGCGGGTCAAGTTGTTCACGCTTCATCGAATTGGTCCGTGTACCTCTGCACACGTGGATTGCAGAAACTCTCTAAACTTGATCCGCAGGTCAAGTGGTCCACGGTTCACCAAAACTGGTCTGTAGATGAGCATCTACGGATCACTCTTTCTTCCACAACTTCTCCAACTTTGAGTTCTTCAATTGATCCATCTTCTTCCGCTTAAATTATGTAACATTTTTCAAATCTTCCTTGGTTCAATTCTTCAAATGGCATGGAATTTTCAACTTGTAAATGAAACTTCTAAATGAACAATTGAAGTTGACCTTTGAACCACTTAGCTCTTGCCCTTGTAATTGGTCCTTCAGCATCAAGGCTTGGTCATCTTCATAGGCCTCATCTTTCAAGAATGCTCCCGCATCAGATATGTATTGAATGTTTAATCTTTTGAATCTAGCTTGGAGACTACGGCATACATGTAAAGCTTCAGCTAAATCTGAACGAGTCAATTTTGCATTTAAGGCGATCTGCCATGCTTTTCAGCCTTGTTATCAAGTTACAACTAATCTAAACGTATTGTCCAACATTATTTGACTGGTAAACTAATGATTGTTGCATCACGATACATATCTAGGATCAAGAAATAATTTCCATGATACGTATAACTTTGAGATATAAAATTTATGACAAAATAACTTTAGAAAAATTTATTAAAGTAAATCAATTTAAGAAACATATGTCCTTAACATCCTATAATCTCTAAAAACGATTACATTATTTGGTAAATCTATTTGAGTTCAACTGAAAGAAACTTGAAGAAGCAATAAATGTTTTTAAAATAATTTTAATTTATTGCATAATTCTAAATTAGCTTAAATTCATCTTATTTTCGTATCATAAGATCTGAATGTTTAATTTGTAATATATCATATCACATGATAGGCACTCATATCACAAGATATGAATAACTAACAACTATACAATAACCACTTTCAAATTTTATTAAATAAAAACGAGGGGATATAAACGTTATCTCAGAACAAATTACAATAAAGAGATAATTTTAAAAATTAATTTAAAACAAATTACTTCCGATACAAGAAAGTAAGCAACCCACTAGTACATGGGTAATTCCAAAAAGTAAAAATAAAACACAGCTACAATTTTTGAAAAGACAAAAATTCTAACTTATCTGATACTTGAGAAGGAAGATCCTTTAGCTGCTTATAAACTCTCTTATCTAAATGAGTAATCCCAACATTTGAAAGCGCATCAGCTATCCTATTTGCTTCTCGTAGGCAATGTTGAACCCGAATAAAATGGCATTCTAACTAAAATATTTGTTGAACTTCTTTGTAGATAGACCAAGGACAATGAAATTGTCTTCTAAGCACTTGAATTAGAACTTGAGAATCACTTTCAACAATAAATGATTGATAATCAAATTGTAAGCAACAAGTAATTCCAAATAGTAAAGCTCGAGCCGCTGTCTGAATGCTACTAGCTTCACCAAATGACAATGAAAAAGCTAACCTTGAAATCCCCCTTACTATCATGCAAAACCCCACCTCCTCCAGCTATGCCTGGGTTCCCTTTTGAGCATCCGTCCGTATTCAGCTTTAGAACATCTCCACTTGGTTTCATTTACTTGATTAACTTGTATCTACTAATCTTCTTCATCCCTACAGCTTGATCATAAAAGAGCCTCCAGGAAAATGAACACATAGAGACATTAGAAAATTGAATATGAAATAACTCTCTAATCTCAGTGAAAATGATATGAGAAATCTTATCAAGTTCTGGCAATACTCCTTCAAAAATGGCTTTGTTCCTTGCCTTCCACAAGTTCCAACAAATTACTATAGGAGCTAGGCAGTGAAGGAACTCCAAATACATATTTCTTTTCCTTATGAACCACCAACAATTAAAGAGAACTTTAATGGATGACCTCATGCAACTCACACCTATAACATTCCTAAAGAAAACAAAAAATATGATCCAAGATCTCTATAACTAGATTTTTGCAGCAATAACATTTGGAAGCAATCTGGCACCCAAGTTTACATAATGAAGAGTCTATAGGGAGACGGTTCTTCAATAGCCACAAAGTAAAGAAAGAGATTTTCAAAGGAATAGAAGGATGACATATCCTACCATACACAAAGGAATGAACTCTATGACTTTGAACAATTTTAAAAGTTGACTTCAAGAAAAAAATCACATGAATATGTCAATTGCCATACAAGTTTATCCGAATGATTCCCAGAGTGCCGGATCACCTTCACAATTTAATTGACAATATGATTAGGAAACCACAACTGCAATTTCTCCAAATGCCAACTCCCTTCGCTGCAAAAATCACTCATCTTATGATCAGAAACATTCGAAGAGCAAGGGAATCCAAACCAAGCCAGTTATCAAGCCAGAAGTTGGCATCACTTGACTGGACAATCCATCCCATGTGATATTCAGTCAAGTCCCTAACATGTAGCATTCTCTTCCAAATATGAGACGCATTCTGGGAGCTTTCAACCATGCATAAATGACCTCTCAAACAATATTTAGCCTCCATGAATTTTGCCACAAAGAGTTACCTTGCCTAAACCTCCACCAAAGTTTGATTGAGAAGGCTAAGAAGACTTCCTTTAACTGCCTGAAGCTGACACCTCCTTCTTCAAAGGGGAAGCATAGATCTCTCTATTTTGACCAATGATATTTAAGCCTGCCATCAACCTCCCCCCATAAAAAATTAGCAAAGCTTTTCTCCAAGACATTTAGAATTGAGAAAGGAGAAGATGCTGCTGCTAGCAAATAAATAGGCAAAGAAGAAAGCACCGATTTAATCAGAGTAATTTTGCCACCCATAGATAGTTACTTAGTCTTCCAAGACTGTACTTTACAATTCACGAAGTTGCATATATCTAGGAAATATTGTTTTTTCCTCCTCCCAAGAAATAAAGGATTTCCTAAATATTTAATCGGGAGCTCTTTCAAAGAAAATCCATAAATCTACTTAATAAGCAACTTTCTTGCCGAAGACAGTCTGGGATGTACTATAAAGCAACTTTTGGAGGGATTAACCCTTTGACCTGACATCTCCTCAAATCTTCCAATCATCTTCATTACCAATTTTAAAGATTGACATGTACCACTAGAAAAAAATTATAACATCGTCAGCATAGGCCAAATGAGTAACCTATGGACAACCTCTTGGAATTTGGAAACCCTAAAATCGGGACTTGCAAGGTAACTGATTCAAAAGACTAGAGAGAACCTTAGCTCCAATAATAAATAAAGTTGGAGATAGTGGATCACCCTGCCTTATGTCCCTAGAAGCCTTAAAGAAACCACAAGGCAAACCATTGATAATCATAGAAAACTAAACATTAGATATAAGTCTCCAAACCATATCCATCCAACTTTCACCAAACCCAAAAGCTCTCAATACTTTCAACAGAAACAACCAATAGACCCTATCATATGCTTTCACCATTTCTAACTTGATAGCCACATTATCACCTCTATTTTGCCTACCTATCCCCGAAATAATCTCTTGAACTAGCAAGTAGTTATCAGAGATTAATCTTCCTCAAATAAACCCACTTTGATTTAAAGAAATACTATTGGCCAAGATAAGAGACAAGCTCTCAGCCAGAAGCTTGGAAAAAATTTTGTTTAAAAAGTTACACAAACTAATCGATCTAAATTGAGAGAAATCCTTAGGGTTTTTAACTTTAGGAATTAAAACAATAGAGGTAGATGTAATCAATTTTGGAACTTATGCCGCACAATAGAAACTCATAACTGCACGATAACATTCTTTCCAACTATATCCCAACCATCAGGACTAGGAGAACTGTCACCATCCATATTGAATACCACCTTCCTCACTTCCTACAGCGATGGACGCACTTCTAATTTCTCCCTTTCCTGAGAAGTCAATAATTGTGGAATAATACCCTATAAATTACAACTCTGCAAGGAAGAGTCATCACCAAACAAGGCAGCAAAACATTTAACAGCTTCATTCATAATATCCCCTTCCTTTAATATCCAAACACCATCCCCATTCTGTATCCTGAGTATGAAGGACATTGCTCATCGTTGCTTAACCACTGAATGAAAATATTTGGTGTCTCTGTCTCCAAGCTTAAGCCACTTAACACGAGGTTTTTGTTTCCAGTAATTCTCTTCATTCCTTAATGCACCCTTCAGCCAAGCTCTTGTAGCATTTACTTTCTCCTGATTAGCCTCCGACACCTTTTGTTGAAGACTACTCTCAACTTGAGCTACAGCTCCTTCAGCTACATTAACAGATGAATGTATATCTCCAAAGCAATCCTTATTCCATTGTTGAATCCTCTGCTTAAACCTCTTCAGCTTTAGCCAAATGGCCCTTATTGGAGATGCATCACAACCTCCAAAAAACTTGGACCATTGACCCATGCATTAATGAACCGAAATGGACGGGGTTTGTTATCATTTTTAGTTGAAGCCAGCATCAACAAAGGGGAGTGATAAGAGGGATCGAGAGCCAAATTATAACATAAATATTCATACCAGCATTTGAGTAGTCCGTATTCATTAGCAAACGATCTATCCTCTTCCAGATTCTAGCTTTACCATAATGGTTATTGCACCATGTAAATGAAGCACCTGAAAAACCAACATCACACAAACCTACAGAAGCCATAAAATTATTAAAGTCCACATATTCAAAAAAATAAAAAGGCCTCCCACCTTTCTTCTCTGATTCATGAACAGCAACATTAAAGTCATCGCCTACTAGCCAAGGTCCTTGAGCTGATCTTCAACAATTCACTAATTGGTTGAACTTGAACTAGATTCAAGTAGCTTGAATTTCAACCTTAGTTGATATAGGATGTATTTTTTAATGTATATACATGGTATCTCTTCCAATGCACAATAAGTTCACCATATGCATGTCTCATTGCAAATTAACTATATTCACTATCTTTTATTTTTTTTAAGTCCATAATGTAGCATGAAAAATTATTTGTCCAACATGAAAATAGAACTCTTTCTCAATGGATAATATAAAAACAAAAAAGTTGTAATATAACTTTTGGTCAAAAGCAAAGCCTAGTTTTATAAATTTGGTCATAATGGAAAAGAAGCTTTGAAACCCTGGGTTTTTAGCTTTCCAAGCTGCCAGTGTGCCTGTGTTACAAACGATGATAAGGGGGTGGAATGGGTACAAAAATAAAAACAAACAAGAAAAAGGAGATGTTTAATTAAAACATGAAAATATAGATAACTCAGTTGACCATAGCATATTTATTTGAAATGCAATTGCATGTGTGGATGACTCATTCAATTTGAATAGTCAATAAGTAATTTTTTAAATTTTTTATATTATGTTGCTTATTCTATCATACAAAATTATTTGTTTTTATTTCAAGACAAGGATCTATCCTTAAGTTATATTTTATTATACTTGACTCGAAATTTGAAGTTAACTTAGTCTACCATTTAATTTTCTCCTTTCTTTATCCTATTTTCTTTTGCAATGTGAATTTTTGGAACTATGTTTTGGTAGACAAAAGAATGGATAGGTTTTGCTTATGCAGTTATATGAACTTATATTAGCATTTATCGCTTGTGCTTCTAAAATTTGATGTAATTAGGACTTCTTAGTTTTTTTTCAGCTAACCCCCGTACGCCCGTGGGGGGAGGAGAGGAAGGACGCCACTCCCACAATTTTATTAATATATAGACATAAAGAAATTGAGGAGGACAAACCCCAGCCTCAATTATTTACGAAAATGAAAGAACATCAAAAAGGAAATAAGGAGTACTACTCCCTTTCATTTTCACTTTACGAAAAGAAGGAAAGCCTAATCTATCACCTCTCAGTTCTCCTCTAGCAAGCCTAGGAACACATGCAAAAGAGTGGTAAATCATATTAGATTGCTTCTGAGAACCTTCCTTAGCCAAGATATCAGCTACCTTATTCGCCTCTCGAAAACAATGGTTAATAAAAACAAATAAATGACTATATTTTTGCAGCTCATCAATCTCATAAGAAATGGACCAAGGACAACTCATTTTGTTTTAAAGAATCATCACTAATATCTGAGAATCACACTCAACACAAAAAGAAGAGTGTTCCATAAGATGATGATCCATCCAGTGTTGAAAATGTCTCAGTTTCAACTTGAAGACTAGAAACTTCCCCAAAAAAACAAGAGTAAGCACAAATAAGGGCAATTTTCTTAGAAAATTAGTATTTTAAAGAAAACTTCCCAAATAGTGCACTATTTGGGAGTAGTTCTAAACTAGAGATGCCGCACACAAGGCGTGCGGCGCATATAGGATTTTTTTTTTTTCAAGTTAAGTGTGCGGCACCACATTTTAATTATTTTACAGGACTCAAATGGAGCTAATTGCAATTTTGGGGGGGGGGGGGGGGTTATTTCAAATTTTTAGGGGAATAACTCTGTCGCACAAGATCTGTGTGGCAAAAGTGCCACGTGGCATAGTGCCGCACAAACCTCGTGCAACACTCTCCAAAGTGGCATGTGCCGCACAGACTTTGTGGGGCACAAGCCTTTTTTTTTTTTTTTTTTTTTGCAAAGGCTGCCAGCTAACTTTGTTGTGCATATAGCTCTGCATGGCAGAGAAAAGGCATGCATGCAGAGACACACAAAAGGACTGCTGCATTAAGGCATGCTCTGACATGCAGAGAAAAAGTTAAAGTTTCTTTGACTAAATTATCACGGGTTCGATTTGAATTTTTTTTTGAAACTTTGCTTTCCTTGTCTATAAGTAGAATTCAGTTTCAGTTTCTACATTCATCTTCTTCTTCGAGCAGACAACTCTTCTCCCTCTCTTTGGCTCTATTGCAGAACACTTCCAAAATTTTTTGTTTTTGTTTTGATTGTTTTTCTCTTTCTGTATTGCTTTCTTCCGTTGAGCCATAAAGGTATGTTTATGTTTCTCTTTATCTTTCTATTTCCATTTCCATTTCTCTTTCTCTTTCTCTTGGGTCTAACTAAGATTTTACGTTTTACATATATTGCAGAGAAGGCTTTGTGAGGGAGGGTTGCAAGGAAGGAAGGCTAGAAACGAGGGTAGAAACTGTGATAATCATTAAGATTTTGGCAGAAGGTTAGAATTCCAAATACCAATTTAAAGATTTGATAAATAAGATTATGTTCTGTTAGTATGTATAGGGTTAATATTTTTTGTTAGATATTAATAAATTGCCATTATTAATTACCTATATGGCTTTATTGTAATTGTCTAGTGAAATGTGCATGTAGTAAATGTTTAGTTTAGTTTGCATGTATAATTGTTATATTGATTGTATCATTGTGATATATTCTGGAATGTTTAATTTGTGAAAATGCCTGTATTATTATGGTGAAAATTTAGTTGAGTATATTGGAATTATTGGCACTTAAATGTTGCTGAAAATTTGGTTTTGACCCCTCCATAGTTTAGGGTTTCAACGGTAAAATGGCTTTATTATTGCGTTAAAAATATTATGTTAAATTAATTGTAAGTGTATTATTGTGATTATATTATATTATGCTAAGATTAAATTTATATAGTAATGTAGAAATATTTATTTGTTATATGGATAATTAGTTATGTGAAAATTTTAAATTATTATACATAATAAATTAGTGATTATGTTAAAATGTTAAAATACCTTTATTATTACACGGGTGAAAATAATTTTAACTGTATTATGACAAAATTACTTTTCTATAGTAATTTTAAAATGTTTATTTTCCAACCACCGATTATTAGTTATGTTAAAAAATATGTATTATTGATAATAAATTATTTATTGCATTAAAATGTTGAAAGTATGCTAAAATTATTAGGTTTAGGGTTATTGTGATTATATTATTCTATGATTAAGTTTATATAATAATGTTGAAATTTTTACATGGATAATTAGTTACGCGAAAATTATAAATTATATTATGGATAATAATTTAAAGTTTGGAGTTTAAATGGTAAAATGGCTTTATTGTTGCTTGAAAAATATTATGTTAAAATTATTATAAGTGTATTATTGCAATTATATTATATGATGCTAAGATTAAATTTATATAGTAATGGAGGAATATTTATTTTTATATGGGATAATTAGTTATGTGAAAATTTTAAATTATGATACATAATAAATTAGTGATTATGTTAAAATGTTAAAATACCTTTATTATTACTCGGGTGAAAATAATTTTAATTGTAGTATGACAAAATTACTTTTCTATAGTAATTTTCAAATGTTTATTTTCCAACTGCCGATTATTAGTTATGTTAAAAAACATGTATTATTGATAATAAATTATTTATTACATTAAAATGTTGAAAGTATGCTAAAATTATTAGGTTTAGGGTTATTGTGATTATATTATTCTAAGATTAAGTTTATATAATAATGTTGAAATTTTTACTTGGATAATTAGTTACGTGAAAGCTATTTTTTATATTATGGATAATAATTTAAAGTTTAGGGTTTAGATGGTAAAATGGCTTTATTGTTGCTTTAAAAATATTATGGTAAAATTATTGTAAGTGTATTATTGTGATTATATTATATTATACTAAGATTAAATTTATATAGTAATGTAGGAATATTTATTTTTATATGGGTAATTAGTTATGTGAAAATTTTAAATTATTATACATAATAAATTATTTATTATGTTAAAATGTTAAAATACCTTTATTATTATGTTCAAATTATTTTAATTGTATTATGATTAAATTAATTTTCTAGAGTATTTTAAAAATGTTTATTTTTCAACTGCCGATTATTAGTTATGTTAAAAAAACATGTAATATTCATAATAAATTATTTATTACATTAAAATATTAAAACTATGCTAAAATTATTAGCGGGTTGGTTGATCAAGTATTCAGGGCCATGCAAATGGATAAAGAAGTCTTTAAGATCAATCTTTTACTACGAAATCATGTTGGCAGGTCTACTCACTATAAGAAAATATGTCTTTAGTGACAGTACATTTTATGACGGGTGTAAAAGTGTAATAAAAACTATTATTTACAACATGCACTCAATTCATCACAAAAATTTTAATCATTTACGACACTTGCTTTTATTCCATCACAAAAAAAATTTATGTACTACAGTTTTGGTAGCATCAGAAAAATACTTATGTTAAATTACTACAATGATATTTTTTTTACGATAGTTTTATTAAAGGTGCCATAAAAAGTTTTAGTAAAATCTAAATCTTATTTTAAGGACAGATTCCACATACTTTCTTCCTTCCCTATACCATTAGTATGCTCAAAAGAATAAAGATGAAAATTTTTTCTGCTTCTAGAAGTAAAAAATTAAAAAAAAAATAGATCTGCCAAGAAAAAAAACTTTAATCTACATAAACTTAAATAATTCTTTTTCTTATTTTCAACTCTTTCCCCTCTCCTATTTTTCATAGTTTCCAGGCTTTATTCCTCAAATCCTCACCGGCAAAGTACCTCTTCCCTTCAGAACTCCTCCATCTTCCACCCCTCCTCTAATCGTCAAACTCCCAAAACGCAACGACCAGACTTACTCACTCTCATCTATAGGTCAGATCTCTCTAAATCCCATGTTCTTATGTTAAAAAAAAATATATTTTTTAATTTTGATAAAAAGAGAAATTTTCTATTATAATGGGTAGAGATAAGTACTAGCTAGTGTTTACGAGATTAATATTCTATTGTAATGGAATAGGTTGTAGTAGGAATAAATAGGGGGGTGTAATACTTATTCGAAAAGGTTTGATACTTATTCGAAAATGCTGAATTTGAAGGAATGCTAAGATGGGGGTGACTCTGTGTTTGATTAAATGCGAGTTGTTATTCTTGAAATATTTTCGGTGGATTCTTGTGCGGGCTTTTATATTTTGGTGGTTTGGGGATCATGGGGAAAAGGGGGTTTGTAGGATTAGAGAAATTAAATATTGATATGTCCATAGTTAATTATCAAATCTTGTATAGCTGAGGCATTCTTTCAAACAATTTTGGATTTCTGAAAAAGAGGTGTTATGGAATTCAATTAAGAATTATAGCAATAGAGAAACTATGCGTCTAAAAGCATGGATATGTGGAGTGGAAGCCTTTTCTTTTTATTGGCACAAATTGAAATGGAGTTGGAGACTAGCACGATTTGTTAATAAAAAGCCACTTTTGATTGAAAAAACCCTCAGAGATATAATTTTTCTACGGGTTTTTCATCCATAATGTTTCTCCAAGATCAGATACTCTGCAGTGAACTTGCGTTTGGATGGGATGCCCGTTTATGGAATACATTTTCTGTTGAATACAAGATGAAATATTTTTAGAATTGTGATGAATGGATTACAATAGTCTGAGAACAAAACAAAGATTATGGCTTTCGTGATAAATTTGCTTTAGTAATTGATGTTTGCCAAAGTCAAGGAAGTTTATCTACATGAATGCGTATCTGATTCATTAAATAATGGTGGCACTGGTCATGTGACATTTCATGCACTCTTTGGCTATCTAACTTGGACTTTTTGTTTTTTCTTCTCATTCTTTGGGTTGATTATTAGGAAAATTTATTGAATCCGTAAATAAAGTTTGTGCTATTAGACTTTATAATGTAATTTATTAGTTCATGTAATGTGTGAAAGATACATATATAAGTAGTTTGGGATTGTAATGTGCTCATTGATAACAGTGAAACATTCTTGTTATCATGTTAGTGTTATTAATAAGTTCTCTTGGTGCTTGAAGTTGAAGCTGATTGACGAAACAACATAATCATTTGCTTGTGTTCGCAAAAAATTCCTATAGTAAGCACGAAACCAATTAAAATATATTTCCACCTCTAATCAGCATAATGGAAGTCAAACAATTCTTTTCCTATATGATACAACTCTATTTTATATAAGCTAGTAACTGTCTAGTCCTTTTAGAAGCACAAAATTTGTAACGATATTTATTTTCCTGCTATTGAGATTTTTTAACTGCATTTATGTCTAAGCTCTCTGAATGGAAAAAAAATGTTAAAACTAGTTTTCTCTTCTTGATTCAATCTAGGTTGTAATATTCTATTGTAATGAAGTAAGTTGTTTTTGTTCTTTTTAATCAGTCTCTTAGTATTTTCTACTTGTTCATAACTTGTTTTATGAGGATCTAAATTTTGTTTAGCTAAGTTTAAGTAAGCTATTAATAATTAAATAAACAAAATTTACCTAAATGTCCTCCTAATTTTGCTCTTTTATCTGTTTTTATGCAGGTGGGCAGACTGCTATTAGGTACTTATTAATAAACCCATAACTAGTTTTATTTATTAAAGCAAAATGAAAGCGCACAATTATTTTTACAAAATCATTTGGAATTCGAATGATGTTGTTGGCAAAAACTAAACTTTTCTAGAGTTACAAAATTTGAGAACCATTTCTCGTAATAAAATTATCATAGGATTATATGTCTGTCATCCTTTTTTGGTCAAATGTTGCAGTTAAAAGGTTATGTTCAATTGACTATTTCTTGTAAAGATGGTGTGGGGATTGATTCACAGCTAAGTGAAGGTATTTTTGGTTTACATTTTTATTTTTTTCCCTTTCCTACTGATTGCTTTCCCAAATGAACTATTCGGATTACATTTTCACTGAATACATTTATGTGTATTATGTGATGGTCATTCATTGGCTTATATAATGGAGTCTGCCAATATTTGGTGGTTTTCTATTCTCCTGGATCATATTACTTTTCTATATTTGATAAGTAATTTGCATTTTTTGGTAGATCATAATGGATTGAAATACTAGTTCAAATCCTTTTGTTACATTTTGATTGTTCCACTGAATTCTTTCTTTATCTTTTCTTTTGAAGTATTCACAATACTCAAGATGATTGGAACATGCGATCTTGTCCAAATCAAAATACTCGGCTATTCTAGTTAGGTACCTATTTAGGTACACACAAGTTACAAGAAAATTCAAATGAAGATGCTTAAAAGCAATTGAAGAAACAAGATCAACAATGCTATGAGCCACTCCCTTTCCTTTTGAGTTGGTCCATATAGTTTATTTATCAGAACTATTTTTTGCATTGTACTTGGACTGACTGAATTATGCAAAATTCTAATATTAAAACTTTTTTTTCTTCTTCTTTTCAAAGTGGGATCTAGAATGATAGTCATGAAATATTTTGTTACATTTTTCGTTGGCAGTATATTTTTAGAGCCTTGTAGAAACTGTTCATGATTGTGGGGGGAATGAAAAATTTTCCTAAACAAAGAAGCTAAGCATGTTAAAATACTGTTTTATTGGATTTTGCATTGCTTGCTATCATATTCAGATAAAAGAGTAAAGTTATTGAGATAGTTTAGGCTTCAAGTGTTTCTTAAAGGGGTAAAATTTTGGATTTTTTGAAAACATACTTCTCTATTGATAGGTCGGAACTAGTGTATACTTTTTTTTTATCAAATACCAAAAAGCATTGTTGTTGAAGGTAGTTTTGTTAGCATGGATCCCAAGGATGAAGTAGGAGGTGAACCATTAGATCCCAAGGTATTCTTTGTTAGCATGGTATTCTAGTAACTTAGGTTGAAACTTTTTAAAGTGATCCCTTTAAACATCAAATGATACTCTATAATTGAACTTAATCATTTTTGTCGCGCCCCAAAATGACACACGGTGGGATCGTTGACTGTCTCGTCCCGAAAAGACGATCCGGTTCGAGACCCTTTTGAAAAGATAGGTTTTGGAAAAACCGTGCGTGTGGGAGAAAAAATCGGGTGTTTAGTGAAAAAGCGTTATTTAGTAGAAAAATAGTATTTTAAAATAAAATAAGGCCGGGTGATGCGAACGCGGGATCTAGCCAATTACCCAAACTTGGAGGATGAAAAAACCCAACGAAATGGCGAAGATGGAAGGCGCCACAACCAAGGTGGATACTCGATTGATAAACCAAAAAAAGGAGGCACCACAATTAAGGTGATTACTTAATTGATAAGTCAAGAACACTTAGACAAACCCTAAAGCATTCAAAAAGAGCTTACAAGAAGCCAAAGGGAGAAAACCCTCAAAGATGAAATTTCATTCAAAAAAAATATCAAAACTAACTAGTATTACAAGAAATAAATTATTTATAGGCCTTACAATAGCTAGAAAGATGATCCTTATGTCCCTACTTACAACTTACATTAATACCATAAAAGATGAGGCCCAAAATGAAACATGATACGTGCATGGTAGCCCCATACGCATCATTCAATTCTCCATGGAATTGATCATTCGTCTCTGATATTTTGAGGAGTTCAACGGCACAAGGCATGGCAATGGAGCATGGAAGATGGCCTATCTGGCATCCACTCAAATGGGAAGACACAAAAGAAGGATCATATTTTTTGGTGTTATTTATTTTTTTTTACAAGTTGTAATCTTTATGTTGTTATCTAATTGTGATAGGTTACAACTAGTGATAGATTTTAATAGGTTTTCTAGAATATTCTTCATGAGCTTATAAAAAGGCATTCTTGTATTATTTTAAGAACGATGTTATGATAAATCAATAAAAATTGTGAGTTTTCTCTCTACGAGAGTTTTCTTAGTTCTTGGAATAGAACTAATTTCTAGTCCTATTGGAGTAATTCCATGGCGACCAAAACCTACGCTTAGATTTTCTTTCACTTGATTTGATTCATTCTTTTGGGTTTGTCAATTAGGGGTCTATTCCACGAGTTGGTTAGGGGTCTATTCCACAGGTTGATTAGGTGTCTATTTCACGGGTTGGCTAGGCGTCTAACTTGCAGCACAAAAGGAAGATTTCAACGATTTTGGTTGAATATTCGAAGCAACCCATTCGAGTTGTTCTTGGAGTTTTCGACAAGTTACGAAAGGGTCAAGAAGATCGAGTGGTTACCACAACTCAAGTTGTTCTTGGGGTTTTCGACAAGTTACGAAGAGGTCAAGAAAATTGGGTTATTTTGTATGGATTTCTTTTCAAGACGGTCCTTTGGGAATTATGTTCCTGTGATATACGAGAGGGTGACATCCTGATCGTATCAATTGGTATCAGAGCTTTTGGGATCTTGAAAGAAATCAGGTTTTGTGTCAACTCATTTGGGTATATCTTTTGTTTTTGTTGTCAATCCACTTGGATATATGTTTTTAATTTTTTTTTTTGTTTTGTTGTTCTTGGTTCAAGATCTGATTTTTCTTGAATCCAAGTTGTGATCTTTTGTGGTTTGATTGTAAAAAAAAAAAAAAAAATTCGTATTGTTCATCGCACTATAGCGGCGGCGTCACTGTTTACGCTAGGGTTTACTGTTCACTGACGGTACTGTTCATCCGAATTTTTTTTTCTTTTTTTTTTAGTTTAATTTTTTGTTTATTTTTTGGAGTTGAATTTTGTATTTTGTGATTTGGTTATGTTGTTTAAAAAAAAAAAAAGAGAGAGAGAGGTTGTTAGAAGTGAAAAAAAAAATCGTACTGTTTATCGCACTGTAGCGGTGGCATTACTGTTCACGCTAGGGTTTACTATTCATGACGAAAAATATTATTCATGACGGCACTGTTCATGGCGGAATACTGTTCGTTGTGAAACTATTTATGATGGGAATTACTGTTCATCGATGGAGTACTGTTCACTTCCAGCTAGTACTGTTCATCCGATTTTTCTTGAATTTTTTTTTCTCTTTTTCTTCCAGTTTTGTTTTGTTTATTTTTTAAGTAGATTTTTGTGTTTTGTGAGTTGTTTGTATTGTTAAAAAAAAAAAAGAGGGTTGCTAATTGAAAAAAATTTCTTAAGTAGAAAAAGGTAAATTTGTGGAATTCTATAAGAAAAGCCAAAAGTTTGATAAAAAAAAATATCTTCTTCTTGTTATGAATTTTGCAGATTTGAGCTTTGAGTTGTGCCTCATTTTTTTACAAACTATAGGCAACGATTCAAGAACGAATCGTTTTGAAGAGGAGGAGTTTGATACGTGCATGGTAGCCCCACACGCATCATTCAATTCTTCATGGAATTGATCATTCATCTTTGATATTTTGAGGAGTTCAACGGCACAAGGCATGGCAATGGAGCATGGAAAATGGCCTATCTGGCATCCACTCAAATGGGAAGACACAAAAGAAGGATCATAGTTTTTGGTGTTATTTATTTTTACAAGTTGTAATCTTTATGTTAGTTATCTAATTGTGATAGGTTATAATTAGTGATAGATTTTTAGTAGGTTTTCTAGAATATTCTTCATGAGCCTATAAAAAGGCATTCTTGTATTATTTTAAGGACGATGTTATGATGAATCAATAAAAATTGTGAGTTTTCTCTCTACGAGAGTTTTCTTAGTTCTTGGAATAGAACTAATTTCTGGTCTTATTGGAGTGATTCCATGGCGACCAAAACCTACGCGTAGAGTTTCTTCTACTTGATTTGATTTATTCTTTTGGGTTTGTCAATTAGGGGTCTATTTCACGAGTTGGTTAGGGGTCTATTCCACAGGTTGGTTAGGTGTCTATTCCATGGGTTGGCTAGGGGTCTAACTTGTAGCACAAAAGGAGAATTTCAACGATCTTGGTTGAATATTTGAAGCAACCCATTCGAGTTGTTCTTGGGGTTTTCGACAAGTTACGAAGGGGTTAAGAAGATCGAGTGGTTACCACAACTCAAGTTGTTCTTAGGGTTTTCGACAAGTTACGAAGGGGTCAAGAAGATTAGGTTATTTTGTATGGATTTCTTTTCAAGATGGTCCTTTGGAGATGATGTTCCTGTGATGTACGAGAGGGCGGACGAAACACCCCCATCGTATCAATTGGTATCAGAGCATTAGTTCATCTTGAAATTCAGGTTTTTCAAGCCAAATTTTCCTTTGGAAGATTCGGCTATATCTCTTTATTTTGTTTCTTGAAGTTTGTCGAGTTTTGTTCTTATTCTTGTTGCTGTTTCTTGCGTTTTTCTATTCTGTCCGTTTTTGTCCAGTTTGTTTTTCGTGTTTCTTGTCTTCAAAAATTGTGTTGGTGCCTTTTGTTTCGTGTCTTAGGGTTTGTCATAACCTTTAGAGTCGTTCTTGATATCTATACATCAAGAATTCTAGGGTTTTGTATGTGATTTGCTTAGAATCCTGACTGTTTTCGGGTGTTCTTTGTTGTTTTAATGTTTTTTGTGTTAAAAATTTTGAAAAAAATTGAATCTTGGCCTACATAAGAACCTTGAAACAATTTTCCTGAAAGTTACTCTTGATTTCTGGTAAAAAAAAAAAAGTCGTACTATTCAAAAAAAAAAAAAAAGAGGGTTGCTAATTGAAAAAATTTCTTGAGTGGAAAAAGGTAAATTTGTGGAATTCTATAAGAAAAGTCAAAAGTTGGGTAAAAAAAAAAAAAAAATCTTCTTGTTGTTATGAATTTTGCAAATTTGAGCTTTGAGTTATGCCCCATTTTTTACAAACTATAGACGACGATTCGAGGACAAATCGTTTTGAAGAGGAGGAGTTTGATACGTGCATGGTAGCCCCACACGCATCATTCAATTCTCCATAGAATTGATCATTCGTCTATGATATTTTGAGGAGTTCAACGGCACAAGGCATGGCAATGGAGCATGGAAGATGGCCTATCTGGCATCTACTCAAATGGGAAGACACAAAAGAAAGATCATAGTTTTTGGTGTTTTTTTTTTTTTTTTCAAGTTGTAATCTTTATGTTAGTTATCTAATTGTGATAGGTTACAACTAGTGATAGATTTTAGTTGGTTTTCTAGAATATTCTTCATGAGCCTATAAAAAAGCATTCTTGTATTATTTTAAGAACGATGTTATGATGAATCAATAAAATTGTGAGTTTTCTCTCTACGAGAGTTTTCTTAGTTTTTGAAATAGAACTAATTTTTGGTCTTATTAGAGTGATTCTATGGCGACCAAAACCTACGCGTAGAGTTTCTTCCACTTAATTTGATTCATTCTTTTGGGTTTGTCAATTAGGGGTCTATTCCACGAGTTAGTTAGGGGTCTATTCCACAGGTTGGTTAGGTGTCTATTCCACGGGTTGGCTAGGGGTCTAACTTGCAGCACAAAAGGAAGATTTCAACGATCTTGGTTGAATATTTGAAGCAACCCATTCGAGTTGTTCTTGGGGCCTTTGACAAGTTACGAAGGGTTCAAGAAGATCGAGTGGTTACCACAACTCAAGTTGTTCTTGGAGTTTTCGACAAGTTACGAAGGGGTCAAGAAGATTGGGTTATTTTGTATGAATTTCTTTTCAAGACGGTCCTTTGGGAATGATGTTCCTGTGATATACGAGAGGGCGACACCCCGATCGTATCAAAACAAATAGCCAAAAAACGCACTACATTCTATTCTAAGCCGTGGGGTAGGCCGTGCCACGGCCTTACCCACGGCCTTGGTCAGAAACATCACCCCCACATTGGTGAAAAAATCAAATTCGCAACTGACCTGCGGATCCAGCTCCGTGGATCAAATTCTTTGCCAAATTTCTCCTTGAAAACGGTCGAATCAACTCTTGTGCAAAACAACAAAGTTGTAGCCCTTTGAGTCAACTTTCTAATGGTATAAGAATCATATGATTTTGTGGTCGGGAGGCAAAGATATTATTGAAATACTAAAAACTGACCAAGAGCCTTGCAGTGCAGACACACTTTAATAATTCAAGCTTTTGACTATGAAATCATAAGAACTGGACTTTCATGTCTTCATGTAAGTTGTAGATAATTCTATTAGCTTTGAAATACGCTAAGAATCATCTCTATACATGTCTTGTAACTTGAGTTATCATCAAAATACCAAAGCATATCATGTTGCCAAACTCTTTCCTGTCCATTTCGTCATTTTCTTTTGATAGTAGACCTTGTATTCCTTGTTCAAAGGCTCAAGAATGGTGTGAATGTTTGAATTTGCTATAAATTTCATCATCAACAAGCTTGGGAGGTGTTGGTGTGGCTTGGTTGCATCATTCCCCTCCTCTTGAAAAAGATTTGTCCTCAAATCTTCATCAATAAGCTTGTGGGGCATTTGTGCCACTAGGTTCACATCATTCCCTTCCCCTTGAAAATGATTTGTCTTCAAAAATCCTACATCACAAAAGAGAAAATTAGTGACAATGAAAGCAAACTCCAAGGGAATATGCTTACCTAATGATTTTGGCTTATATCCCTCAATAAGGTGCCTTGGATCTCATTCAAAATTCCTTTGAGAAGGGATCGTTTCTTTGAATATGCAAATCTGTCCCTTGAATAACTCTAGATATAACTCTTCATTTGCCCTACTAAATCCAAGCACATCAAAATACTCAAGAGAAATGTCATCATAATTAAGCAAATAGGACAAAAGTGCATTAATCCACTTGACGTTCAAAGTATAGAAAACTTTTACATGCACATGATCCTTAAAGACTTTAACCAAAGACAAGCAACAACTTGTCAAAATATTTTTCATAAGAAAATTTAAACATTGGATCTCACAAGAACTCATAATATCACACAAACTACTTATTCCACTAGCATGATACTCGTAATATGACTCTTTAATGGAATGTAGAGTAAGACAATTGAACATGTAATCTAAAGAATAAGATGCAAACACACTTTCTAAACAAGAAACAATAAAGCAGCTATCACTACAATATGAAAAATCATCACAAAAGATATAGCCTAAAACATTGGACTCATGGACACTCATGCTAACTTTCAAGGACTCAAGAAACTCAATGCTACTGTCGTACTTATTCCAACTACTCCTAGGGACTAAACAATAATGAACATGCAAATCTTGACTAAGCCATAAAACAAATATAGAATCAACACTAAGAAGATGAGACAAGTTGTACCTCCAACCAAGTATACCATCAAGTTTAGGGATAGAATGACCAAACTCTATAAGAGTTCTATGCATAGCATGCCTATCCACCCATATTTGCCAAATCTTCCAAAGCAACTCGAAGAAGTAAAGTTGAGGATTCACTTTGATGGCACCTTTTTCGACCACTTCATGTCCTCGGAATTCATTAGGCCCCTTAGATTTTGCTTTGCACTCCACACCTTTGAGAAGAAATAGTTTACGAGGCAAGCTTTGTTGAGTGAAACCATCAATTCCCTGCACAAAAGAGATAACAACACTAGGAGAGCAAGGTTTAAGAGAGTTAGTGAAACACAAGACCTCCTTGTAGGAAGGAACAAATAGAGGTTGGTAAGTATAAAGTTCTTTTTCCAAATCTTTGACTTTTTCACTTACTAGTTTTCTCTCTTGTTCTACCTCTAAGGCCGAATTATCTATTGCCTTTTTCCTCTCATTTTTCTCGGCCTTTGTTTTTCTCTCATTCTTTTGTTCTTTCTCTTTCTTCTCTTGCACACTCTCATTCTTTTGTCCACTCTTTTCTTTTGCTTGTGAGCTCATTGTCCTCACTTGATCTTCATATGCCTCACAAGGTGTTAATGGTGCTAACACAATCTTGTGATTACTCCACATGAAGAAATATCTATCCTTGTGCTCATCATATGTGGCCTTCCTTTTATACCGCCATGGACGACCCAAAACTATATGGCAAGTTTTCATTGGCACCACATCACAAAGAACCTTGTCATGATATTTGCCTATGAAAAATTCCACTTTCACTTGATTGGTAACCCTTCAGTCCTTATTATCAAGGAATAATGGCAATTTGTAGGGCCGTGGATGCCTCAAGGTGGGCAATCCTAACTTCTCTCTCTAAAGATTTGAAGATAACAGGGCCTCACAAAGGGGAAGGACAAGATATTAAGGAAGAAGGTAAGAACGAAAAGAAAAAGAGTAAGCGCTTATGCCAGCAAAAGTGAGGTGGACGAGGCAATAATGGCTAAGCAACAAGTTCTTATTGTTTTATATAAAGATTTATTTCTTTCTATTAATGAACTTGACCCCGCTCTTCCTAGTGTTGTTGTGTCTTTATTACAGGAATTCCAAAAAGTATTTTCCGAAGAGATACCACAGGGGTTGCCACCTCTGAGGGGGATTGAGCACCAAATTGACTTCCTACCTGGTGTCAGCATACCGAACCGTCCTGCCTACCGAGCCAATCCAGAAGAAACTAAGGAAATCCAGTGCCAAGTGGATGAGCTCGTTGAGAAGGGATTTGTTCGTGAAAGCCTAAGTCCATGCTCCGTACCAGTGATACTCGTTCCTGAGAAGGATGGTACGTGGAGGATGTGCGTGGACTGTAGAGCCATCAACAAGATTACGATAAAGTATCGTCATCCTATCCCTAGGTTAGACGATATGTTAGATGAGTTGCATGGTTCTACAATATTTTCTAAAATTGACCTTAAAAGTGGCTACTACCAAATAAGAATGAAAGAAAGGGATAAGTGAAAAACTGCATTTAAGACTAAATATGGATTGTATGAGTGGTTGGTTATGCCCTTTGGGTTGACTAATGCCCCAAGTACATTCATGCGTCTTATGAATCATGTCTTCCGTCCTTTTATTGGTAGATTTGTAGTAGTGTACTTTGATGACATTCTTGTATATAGTAGGTCGTTGGAAGATCATGTGCATCATTTGCATGAAGTTTATGTTGTGCCTAGAGAGCATAAGTTATATGCTAACCTGTCTAAATGCACATTTTGTATGGAGTCTGTGGTTTTTCTTGGTTATGTAGTGAGTTCAAAGGGAGTTCAGGTTGATGACTCCAAGGTGGAGGCCATACGTGAGTGGCCTACTCCAACGAATGCTAACGAGGTGAGGTCATTTCATGGTCTTACAAGTTTTTATAGGAGGTTTGTGCAAAACTTTAGTACAATTGCTGCACCTCTTAATGAGCTGGTAAAGAAGAATGTTGTGTTCAAATGGGAAGGTAAGCATGAAGAAATCTTTAATGTATTGAAAGATAAACTAACTCATGCTGCTTTGTTGTTTTTGCCAGATTTCGACAAAGTGTTTGAGGTAGAGTGTGATGCATCTAGAGTAGGCATTGGAGCTGTCCTTATGCAAGAGTCAAAGCCGATAGCCTATTTCAGTGAGAAGTTGCATGGAGCCACTTTGAATTACCCAACCTACGATAAAAAACTCTATGCACTAGTGAGGACTCTGCAGAACTTGTAGCATTGCCTGCTACCAAGGGAGTTTGTGATACACTCAAACCACGAGAGCCTGCAGTTTCTAAAGTCGCAAGGAAAGTTAAACAAGAGGCATGCTAAGTGGTTGGAATTCATAGAAGCATTCCCGTACATCATCAAATACAAGTAGGGTAAGGAGAATGTTGTAGCTGACGTGCTTTTAAGGAGGTATACTCTTCTTACTACTTTGCATACTAAATTGTTTGGATTTGAGCATGTTAAGTCGTTATATGAAAATGACGCAGACTTTGGTCAAATTTGGGTTTTGTGTGAAAAGCGAGCTCATGAGGAGTTCTTTAGGTAAGAGAGTTATTTGTTTAAGGGAGATACACTTTGTGTGCCTAGATGTTCTCTTCGTGAATTACTTGTGAAGGAAATTCATGGGGGAGGAGTAATGGGGCATTTTAGTGTTCAAAAACTTTATCTGTATTGAGTGAACATTTTTACTGGCCAAACATGCGATGTGATGTTCAAATTATTTGTGATAAGTGCATTGTATGTAGGCAGGCAAAGTCTAAAGTTAGACCTTATGGATTGTATTCTCCTCTGCCCGTCCCTGTTCAACCTTGGGTAGACGTATCCATGAATTTTGTCTTAGGTCTACTTAGGTTTTCTAGTGGAAAGGATAGCATATTCGTGGTAGTTGATAGGTTTAGCAAAATGGCACACTTTATTGCCTGTGCTAAAACTAACGACGCTAAACATATTGTTGATCTGTTCTTTAGAGAGAGATTGTGCGTTTACATGGTATGCCAAAAACTATAGTGAGTGACCGTGATGTGAAATTTCTTAGTCACTTTTGGCGCACTTTGTGGAATAGGTTAGGCACCAAATTATTATTTTCCACCGTTGCACATCCACAGATAGATGGCCAAACTAAAGTGGTCAATAAGACTCTCACCACTTTGTTGCGTGCAATCATACAAAGAAATCTAAAGAATTGGAAAGGATGTTTGCCTCATATTGAATTTGCATACAATTGTGTGACCCATTCTACTACGACTTTTTCACCTTTTGAAATTGTTTATGGATTTAACCTTTTAACTCCTTTGGATATTTTGCCTTTATCTACTAATGAGCATGCAGATTTTGATGGCAAAAAGAAAGCAGAGTTTGTTAAGGAGTTACATGCCAAGGTACGAGCAAATATTGAGAAGAAGAATGAGCATTACGCGTGAATGGAAAACAAGGGTCGTGTAAAAGTCATATTTGAATCCGGTGATTGGGTGTGGGTGCATATGCGTAAGGAGAGATTTCTTACTCAACGAAAATCTAAGTTTAACCCACGAGGAGATGGACACTTCCAAGTGTTAGAAAGAATAGGGGATAACGCCTACAAGATCGATTTACCCAGTGAGTATGGAGGTATAAGTGCTACTTTTAATGTTTCTGATCTTTCTCTTTATGATGTAGGTGATTCGAGGACGAATCCTTTCGAGAGAGGAGGGAATGATAGGGATCAAGGCATGTCCAAGCATAATTCAAGCGTCCCGAATCCTTTGCAAGGAATAGGTGGTCCAATGACACGAGCGAGGACAAGAAGAATGAAGGAAGCCATGCATGTGTTGATCGTGGAAAGGTTAGAGAAAGAAGCTTCCAAGGACAATTCCGCATCGTCCAGACTTGTTATGCTAATATGGAGTAGAGATGGTGTTGATCATGAAGATGGGGCATATGGAGAGGCAATACCAAGACTAGGGAATGGACAAAGTGTGCAATTCGGGTCAAAAATTGAAGAAACGAAGCTTCTGACCAAGGCCGCACACCAGTTCGCGCCGCGGCCTTGCCCACAGCTTCCATCAGATTGAGACGACGAAGCTGGAGAACATTCTGACCGAGGCCGCGCCCCAGTCCGCTCCGCAGCTTTTCGAACGGCCTTCATCAGAATGGTTATGGGAGAGCAGCAGACGTTCTGATCGAGTCTGCACCTAAGGCCGGCCCGCGGCCTTCCCTAGAAAGTGCAACGTCGCGTTAGTTTAGGGTTTTTCTATTCTATTGTTATTTCATTATTTTGTAGTACATGTTGTACGCCTATTTAAAGGCAGAACACATTGAGTAGTGACAGATTAAGATCATTCATCATTAAAACGTGTGTTTTTGAGAGCTCTTCAATAGTGCTTTCTTGGTTCTTGGATTGGAACCGTCTTGGTCTTATCAAGCTTACGCTTGTGGCGACCCAATTATCCGCTTAGAGTAATTCTTTCGCGTTTGATCAAGTTCTTATCGTAATAATTTAGGCAAATTGAATCCGCTCAAGTTGGTCTAAATTAAAACTCTAGGTTTTTCGTTCTTCGTTGAAGAGTATTCAAGGCTTTTTACTTGAAATCATCAAGCGATCTTGGCCGTTCACAACCCCGCGCGCATCACCGGGACTAAAAGTGCAATAGTTTTGGCCAAGTATTTTTGAAAAAGGGTTTTATTTTGAAAATGGAGTCACCACTTGATATTAAGTTAGGGTGTACCAAGTCACGTGAAAAATCACTTAACAAAACAAAAATAAAATTTTTAAAAAAATTATTTGAAATCCTTTTTCGATTCCGGTCTATGAAAAACGAATAAAAATGTCTGAGAGTCACATTTGAAGAAAGGGAAGGCAAAGGCTTGCGCCTAAGGCACCCTTTCTACCTAGCCGAAGCTAGTTGCGAGGTTTAATCAAAATTTCCTAAAATAACCTTAAGTTCTATCACGTTTGGATGTATCTATATGAATGTAAATCCTAAGTCTAAATGTAAGTATCGAGAGGGTCAAAATGTTCTGTTGAGATTTGGTCGGAATTATCGCATTAATTGCAAAACCCGAATCGAGACCTCGAGAGAGTCACGAGTGTCTATGCAAAATGCGATGAAAAAGAAAAGAAAATAATAATATGTAGTAAGTAAAGAAAGAAAGTGGGTATGCAACATGACGGGTACGGGGGACTAATATCTCATGACTGAATGTTTCTACTCACGGAGTAAGGAATGGCATGTACGTCACCGCTTTTCATGTGAGTAGGTGACTATTTCTAATCAGATCACACAAATGTCCTAAATTCTAAGTGAGATGCAACCTAAATGTCATGCATTTGAAGATGCGTCAAAATAAATAAATAATAGTAATAATAATAAAAATCATGCAAAATGGAAAGAAAACTAAAAATGTGTGAGGTGGGATGTAAAATGTACACGAGTGCACCTAATACTAAAATGCCTTAAGGGTCTAGCATTGGACTAGCCCTTTTTAGGGATTCCCACTAGCGTTGGATTAGCGGAGAAATGATGAAACCACAACTAGCGTTGGACTAGTATGATGACATAACAATAAAATTGATAAAACACAAATTAAAGCAATAAAGCATGAATTGAAAGCAAGTAAGCACATAAAGACATATAGTATCACATAGGAGCACTTAACATGTAAACATAATATTCTAGATGCAAAAATCCTAAGGAAAGCGGTAGAACATATAAGCACACAAGCACACAAAAGCAAATAAACCCTAACTATTACATCGGGGGGGTTTATGTTACAATTTTTGGAACAAAGTGAAAAAACGAGCTAACTATTACACTTGCTATCTAAATACAAAATTTTGTTAAAATATAAGAAATGTAGTCTAACTATTACATTGACTAATTAAATAAAAAAATATTACACTTTTTGTCAAAATAATAAAATTTGAAATTAAATAACATAAAATAAATAAATACGTGAAAAGCATGTAAAAATAAGAAATATGTGAAGAAACATACATAAAAATCACATAAAGGCACATTGGAGCACATAAGGAGGAATTTGCGAGGAGTAGGGATACCTCTCAAAGACCTGGTACCAATGCTTAAAAAATAAACACACACGTTAAGGTACCACTATTTAAAACAATAAAATGTAAAAAAATATGAAACATGGCAAAGTGAATAACAAATTAAGTAGATGTAAATTTTTCATAAATCAAGGGAACTGAAATAGAGATTGAAGCAAATCCAAGGACCAAATCGCAAATGTAAACTAATTGGGGCACAACTTGTAAATTAAAGCTAAGAATAGGGGGCAAAAAATATCAGCAAGTATGGGGTAAAATTTGAAGTTTCAACTAGTACGTATAAAATTGTAAACCAGTTAGCACCTACTTGAAAGAAAACAAAGTATAAAGGGGTCAATCCATGAAATTGGGAGGCTTGATTGCATAATGCATGGGTTTTAAAAGGCATACTAATAATAATTGAAATTCAAGAACTCCAACTCAGAATCCAAATACACTAACAGGACATAATGATACAAAGGTCAGATTAGATAAAAAAATAAATTAATAAACTAATTCAAATTGTTAACCATACTAAGTAAAGCAATTTAATTTAATTAAACTAAAATGAACCCAATTTGAACGAAATTCAGAACAAAAGAATTTAACTGACATAATTAAACTGCTGAACTAAAACACCCAAAATAATAATAATAATAATAATAATAATAATAATAATAACACAATTAAAATAAATAAAAAAGTAAAATAGCCCCTTTTTCCCAATTGTCTTCTTCTTTCTCTTCCCCACCAGAAAATTCCCTCTCTCTCTCTCCTTCTCTTTCTTCTCCCTCTTCAGTAGCTTTCTTTCTTCTCCAATTCTCTCTGTTTCTCT
Source organism: Mitragyna speciosa (assembly GCA_024721245.1). Lineage (NCBI taxonomy): Eukaryota > Viridiplantae > Streptophyta > Magnoliopsida > Gentianales > Rubiaceae > Mitragyna > Mitragyna speciosa. The sequence continues at coordinate 14,409,716 of CM045558.1, read as the reverse complement.
TACTCTCTCATGTTTTCTCTTCGTTGCTCTGTTTTCTCTAGCTACCTCACGTCTCTGTATCTCTTTGATTCCCTCTGTTTTTTTTTTGTTTGCTATGTTTCTTCTTTTATTTCCCTGAAACTGTCACTGTGAAGTTGGAGGTTTGAAGTTGTCCGAACGACTGCTATTTGGTAATTAGTGGTTCAATGGCTTACGGTAGCTGTGACTAGTGGCAGGTGGAGGAGGAAGGGGGGTTTGACCGTGGATTTTGATGGGTTGTTTTTGCACAGCTCGGTGGCGATAGGGTGGTTCCGGCTGTTGGAGTGCCCATGTAGGGGGTTGATTTGAGCAATTGGGGTGCTTCTGGTGATAGGCAATTAGTGAGGGTGGTGGTGAACTTGATTGGCAGTGGCTCAAGGCCGTTGGTGGTGATTTTGATGGCTGCCTGTGAGACCACGCGATGCGTGTGTATGTGGGTGTGATGGATTTTTGGTTGTCTGTTGTTTTTGCTCTGTTTTCTTTGCAAGTGAGGTTTCTGCATTTGGATTTACTAATGGTGGGCGGTTTTGGTTGGGATTGAAACTGAAATTGATGATATCGTAGTGGTTGTGTGGTTTGGTTGATGGTTGCTGGAGTCTGGGGAGGGTTCTGGCGAATGGCGGTGATAGGGAGAGGTTAAGGGTAGTGATTTTGATGGTTTGTGTGTTTCAGTGGTGGTAGTGGGGAGCGAGACAGGGGAGGGTGGTGCTGGGAAGGATGTGGTCTACTGTTGTTGGGAACAATTGGGGATGAACTGATTTTTCTGGGGCTGTCTTGGCTTTTTTCTGGGTCTAATTGGATTAGCTTGGCTACAGGTGGTTGGGAATTGTCTGGATGGCTGTTGTCTGGTAAAGCAAAGGAAAGTGGGATTTGGTGGTTTCTTGGTTGTTTTTGGGCTGTGGGATTGAATGGTGAAGCTATGGTGGGGAATAGTTTATGGTGGTTGTTGGTAGTGATTTGGTAGTTGTTGAAGAGATTCATGGTGGTTCTGTGGTTTGGCCAATTGGTGGTTTGAGACGATGGTGGATTGATTTGTGCGGTGGCTAATTGTTTGTCTTGGTTGTTTCTAGGGCTAATGTTGTTGATTGGTGGCAATTTGGGTTGGTTTTGGGGTTGCTTGTGGAGCTAATTTTTATGGGTTTTAGGGGTTGTGATTTCTGGATGAGGTTGTTCTTGCAGGTTTGTCGGTGGTGGTGGTGGAAGTAGTTCAATGGAGAATGGTAGTGGTAGTGGGAGGGTTGTGGGGGCGGTGAGAAGGGAGGAAGAGATAGTGGAGAAAGATGGTGAAGAATGAGATGAAGAAGAATGGTGAAGAAGGAAAGAAATCAAACCCGTAAATAAAAACAAGAAGAAAAAACCTGAAAGCCCAACCAAATATCAATTTTTGTTTCCCTTTTTATACATTAATCAAATTGTCAACAATGAAAATGGAAGAAAATGATTTACAAAAATGAAAGATAAAAGAGAAAGAACTTAAGATATTACCTTTTTGAATCCTGAAGGCGAATGATGAACAGTAATTGTAGATTGAAATGGCGGCCGATGTGTGTGTAGTGAGTGTGTGTATTGTGTGTTTTGATCTTTAAAGCATAAAAGAAAAAGTGTTTTTAGGGTTTTGGATTTTTTTACTTTCTTTTGATTTAAGGGGGGTATTTATAAGGCTAGTTGTCTTAGTCGCCAAAAATACTACAAAATAACAAAAATGCCACCGGTAGTAAAAATTTTAATTTTATTTAAGAAAAATATTTTTTACTCAAAAAAATTAAAAATTAATACAAAGAAATGACAGTAATCTCCAAAATTCTTCAAAAAATTTAAAGTAGATTTCAAAATAAAGGTTAGAGCTTAAAATTGATAAAAAATGTGTTTAGGGTGTGAAATGATGATTTTGCCCCTAGACAATAAAAGTACACAGAAAAATAGTTATCGACCTCGAAAAATTATCAAAAAATTTAAAAATAAGCTGAAAACCCTAGGAAATGCATTTAAGACTCAAAAATTGGTGAAAAATGAATTTGAACTGTAAAATGATGATTTTGCCCTTGGACAACGAAAATACACAGAAAAATAGCTATCAACCTCGAAAAATTATCAAAAATCAAAAATAAGCTTAAAACCCTAGGAAATGCATTTATGACTCAAAAATTGGCAAAAAAATTAATTTAAACTATAAAATGACGATTTTGCCCTTAGACAACGAAAATACACAGAAAAATAGCTATCGACCTCAAAAAATTACCAAAAATTACAAATAAACTTAAAACCCTAGGAAATGCATTTATGACTTAAAAATTGGCAAAAATGAATTTAAACTGTGAAATGACGATTTTGTCCCTGAATTAAGTATTTACAGAAAAAATAGCAATTGTTCTCAAAAATTAAAGAAAATTTAGAAACATGCTTAAAGAATTAGAAAAATAAATTTGGGACCTAAAATGAGCTAAAATGGTATTCGTGAGGTGAAATTACCATTTTGCCCTTATGCTTGGTAAAATATAAAAAGAATACCAATTAAATCTGAAAAAATCACAAAATTAATAATTTCGTATGAAAGTAAAAATATGAACTTAAAAACCCCCCAAGGCTAATGGAAAAATATTTGTAGATGAAAATTACTATTTTGCCCCCCAAAATTATTGAAAAATTAAAATTTAACCCAAAAATATAAACATGCCCCTAACGTTTGAAAAATAAATGGTTTGTCAAAATTTGGTGTCTACAATTTTAAAATAATTAGATCTTATACTATTCATTTGAAAGTAATTTGATTTGTGAACTTATTTTATCACTATCATTTCTTTTGCAAGTTATGGAGAAATAACTTTGTAGAATGTTACATTATCACTTACAAGATTTAGATTCATTTCATTTAATTAATAAAGTTTGTCTCCATACTTATGGTGGTATAGTGGAAAATAGTTACGCTTGTCTTAAGACTTTATGTTGTTATTTGACAAACAATTACGCTTTTTGAAGGTGTAATGTATTTACGTAAATCAAATATTGATTAACTTTATCTATGATTCGACAATGTATTTTGAAGGTCCATGTCACTCTTACTCATGTTTTAGATTTACACTAGTTTGATAAAGTTTTATATTGCCAATTTTATCTAGGTGTGTGCATGTGTATTGCAATTAGATGGAACTACAGGGATAACAATCGCATAACACATTGGTGACATAAACCAAACAATAAAAATATGTCGCTAAAAATTTAAATTTTTTGTGAGGATTTTCAAACTATAACAAAAAAACATTGGTGACATGCTAAATACTATAGCAAATAAATGTTTTTGTTATGGTCTTGAAACCATCACAAAAAAAGCGTCAGATTAAGTATATTTTTATTACACTTTCAAAAGTGTCTCAAAAAATTATATAAATCGTCACAAATACTATTTTTTATTACACTTTTAAAAGTGTCATAAAAAGTCTTATAAATTTTCATAAATACTATTTTTTATTATACTTTCAAAAGTGTCTTAAAAAGTCTTATAAACTGTCATAAATACTATTTTTGACGGTTGAAATACCGTCACAAAGCTTTAGTTACGCATTTTTAGCCGATGCATGAAAAATCATCACAAAGCTGTCACAAAAGCTTTTTTGTGATGCTATTATAATTTTAATGATAGTTTTCCTCACATCACAAGAGCATGTATTTGTTGTAGTGACTTATTCCGGTGTGCCGATAATGAATGACGATGATGTGGATCTCTTGTATTATATAAAGCATGTAGTGTCGTTGCAAACACCGTGTGAAATATATGTCAAGGTAGAGGAGAACCAAACAAATGCCAACCTATGTAGCTCAGGTATAGGCGTGCAAGAATATGAACCATATTCGACAGCAGATGTGCCTTTTTTTACCTATTATATCTGAGGCTTTAGGTAACCCTTGTACTGAATATGAAACAGCACCGTTGCCTCCCAGTCCACCTCATTGTAGACACCATTGTAGACAAATACATGTGGACCAACCTAGCAGTAGTCGAACGGTTGATCATACTTCAGCGCCATTTCTTGGTCATTTCAACTCTGATACTGAATATTACATGGGTGCTTTAATAGGGGATGAACTTGGTATGCAAGATGATGAAGATTCCGAACCAAAACCAGATAGTGATGACTCGAAGTACAAAGATTTGCATAATGACACAAGACAGATAGACGAGGCAGGTCCTAGCTTTCCTTCCACAAGCGATACAGAAGTCATGGGATCACTCGTAGATATTGAAGGTGTCGAAGAAATGATAGCATTTGATCCGATGGACCATGGAAATTACATGAGGTTGAATACGTGGAATGAGCAGACACAAGAACTAGAACTTGGCCAATTGTTCCAGACAAAAGACGATATTGTTAGAGTTGTCGTGTTGTGGTTAATGAAGTACAATAGGGAGTACAAGGTTAAAGAAAGCAATACACGTACATGGTATGTCATCTGTAAAAATCAAAATTCTGCCACTCCGTGTAATTGGAAGCTGAGATCAGCTCTTGAAACTTAGACAGTATGATGTAAGTTGTGTTCATGTATTTAATTTGATCAAAATTATTTGCTCATCAATTACATATGATTACTTACGATAATAGGAATTTGTTTCATGCAATTCATATGAGAGCCATACACGCTGTCTGTCATGGCCAGTTTGCGCCCTATTCGCATTGTTGATTCGCATATATGGCAGGCAAGAGTGTCCCTCATATATTTTCATATTATAACGGTGCACCTTCCAGATCGTGTGCTCAGACAGTTTGACATATATCAAGACATTCCTGAATCGTCGAACACGCACCTTGAGTTGCACTCATTGACTAGAGCTGACCGTACTAGGCAGAGTTGGGAGAGCTACCATAGTCACTGGATTCATTGGTGGGGTATTCGTACTGAGTCTGTGATACATGGCCCCCCAGCGGACCCGTATACTCCCAGTAATGATTACATGCGGTGGTACTGATGTGATCCTAGGAGTGCTTACAATCTTGATGTTTAGATATTCTCATGGAGCAACTCGTTTGGATCAAGATGAGATCAAATCATGGCTGATCATGAAGGGAACGTTTAAGCTTTGTGACTACCATGGTGTAATTTATGACTTTGGGCCTCTCAATGGACTTGGTGATCAAGCTATTCAAGTGTGTTCATTTGGCCAAGAGTTTATGTATTGGTTATGGATTAAATACACATTCAAAGAAGGTTCAATTAAAGCTTCTAAGTGGTCCATAACATGTCTTTAAGGTGCTGGTTTAGTTGGACTTGTTGGAAGGCCTTTTAAAGATGCAAGATGGAGGCCCAATGGTGCTTAAAAGGAGGTGTCCAGTCCATTAACAATTTTTGGACGAATTTTTAAGTTTAATTCTTTTATGTTAAGTTTTCTATTTTGTTTACAAGTTGTAACCTCTTAGAAAGTTACCATATTGTGTTAGGTTACAACTAGTGCTCTTTGTTAAGTTTCTAGAACTTTCTACAAGTTGTTATGCAAGCCTATTTATAGGCCAAAACACTATTACGAATTTTAATAAGTTTGATGATTAATAAATTTGTGAGTTCTCAAATTGAGTGCTTCTTTCGTTCTTTGCTGATTAAGAACAACCCCCGAACTTGTAGAGTGATTCCAAGTTCAAAAACCCTAGCTCAGAGTTGCCTTATTGGTTTGATCAAGCATTCTAGGTGCTGATTCCTCGAGTTCTTGTTCGTTCCATAAGGAGGTTCAAAGCTTCCTTGAATTTTCGAGTTGTTCATCTTGCGTGTTCAAGGCTTTGGTGCTGATTCTAGAGTCTAGTTCATCCAACGGGAAAGGTTCGAAATTCATACTTGGTCTTTCAAGCAATTCCACGTTCGTCCGCGCGTATCAATTGGTATCAGAGCTAGTCTTGAAATTCCAGGTTTTTCTAATCCAATTTTTCCTTTGGAGAAATTTGGATATATCCCTTTTTATTTTTCTTTAATTCGTTCTTGAGTTGTTTTTCAAAGTGCTTCGTGCCTAGCTAAACAACTTGTGTCTTTCCTTGTGTTTCTTCTTTGTGTCACGTTTGTTTAAAAAAAAAAAAATTCGTGCATAATTTTTCCTTGAATTTTCTTTAAGGTTTTAGAGTCGTTCTTGATTGTCTTCAATCAAGAATTCTAGGTTTTGTGTGGATTTTTGATAATCTTGACTGTTTTTGGTGTTTCTTGAATTTTTTGTGTTAAAACTTTTTCAAGAAAAATTAATTTTTGGAGAAACAAGCCTTGGATTGAAGTTTCTTGAAGGTTTTGGGTCGTTTGTGTTGTTCTTGGTGGAAAAATAAATAAAAAAACCAAAAAAAAAAAAGAAGAAAGAGGCGTGCACTACAAACCCTAAGAGAAAAGCCGTGCAAAAAAAAAAAAAAAAAAAAGGCGTGCAAGAAGGGAGTAGAAAAAGCCTTGCACAATCTGTTCTTAATTGTTTATTGGTGTGTTTTGGTGTTTTGAGTAGTTTTCTTGAAGTTCTTGAACTTACCTTGTGAGTTCTTGAATTAAAGAAAACAAGTTTATGAGTTTCCTGAACTTGTCCAGCAATCTTGATTGATTTCTTGAAGGTTTTGGTCAGTTTCTTGAACTTCTTGAAAGTATTGGATGGTTCCTTGAAAGAATCTTGGGTGTTTTTGAGTTTCTTGATTGAAAGAATCAACTTTCTTGGAATCTTGGTGGTTGGAGATTTTGTTCTTGAAAGTTTCTTGAAGTTCTTGGATTTTTCTGGAAATTTTTACTTGTTGGAATTTGATTTCTTGAAGAGAAGTACTTGCTGGAATTTTGTTTCTTGAAGAACTTCTTGCTGGAAATTGAGTTCTTGAATTTCTTGATCAATAGTCTCACTTTTTCTTGAAGAATTGGTTGCTGGAATTTTGCATTGTGTGCTGTGCGAATTTTTCTGGTTATTTTTCAGAAAGTTTTAACGTTAAAAAGGGGGAGTTTAGCACGTTTTTCTGGAAGTTTTGGGGCTATTTAGTTGAGTTTTGGGACCAGCTTCTTGCTTGGGATTGATGGGAGCAAGTTTTTGAACTTGATTCTTGAATCTTGATTAATTTGAACTAGTTGGAATTTTTGGCAGATTATTACCTACGAATTTTTTGAAATTTTCCAGCTTGTTTTGATCTTAAAAAGGGAAGAAAAGGAGCTGTTCTAGTGTTTTAAAGGCAAAGAAACAAGTTTCCTAAAAGATAGGAGAAAACCGTGTGTTTGAGGGAGAAAATATAGGAGGAGCTGCATTCTTTTGGAGAAAGAAACCAGGAGGTGATCGTGATTTTGGTGCAGAAACAAAAAAATATTGGAGGCTTTCCAGAAAAAAAAAAAGAAAAAAAAGAAAAAGGAAGCGTGTTCTTGAGAGAAAAGATAGGGAGTTGGCACATTCCCTTGTGAGGAGAAGTAGGAGCTTGAGCGTGCATCTTGGGAGAATAATAAGGGAGCAGTCCGTTTCCTTTTTGAGAAAAAATAGGAGTGTCCTAAATTGTAGGGGATTGGGAGTGTGCAAGAGAAAAAAGGAAAGTGTAGTAATTTTTGGTAAAAGGAAAGTGTTTTCTTGTGTGTGCTTGATATTTTTGGAAAGTAGTTTTTATTTTTACACAAGAATATTATTTTCTTTCAAGAGTACATTAAAAATCAAGATTTTTCACACAAGAATATCACACATTAGGGTTTCTAATTTGTGTTCTTCTTGAGTCAAGTCTTGTTTATTCCATCTTTTCTTGAATTCTCTTGATCAAACAATTACTCTAAGCTTATTTTCTTGACCTCTACATTTACTCTTGTGGTTTGACTTCTTGGAGCTTTACAAGGAAGGTTGGGCTAGTTCTTTTCATCAAAGGACATACAAAGGAGCTACTCAAGAGTGGTAAAAAGCTTAGGGGTGAGCACATTTGAGGGAAAAAGCCACAAATACTTGGAGTGATACACGAGGGTTGAGTGTATACACTAAGGGAGTGGTAAGGCTATTTTTCTTCTATTATTATTTTGTGCTACTAACTTTATTTTGCAGGTTTATTCATTATGTCTCACGAAAGTGTGGAACAAAACTTTGATATGAAGTCCATGTAGCAAGCCATGCAAGAGCAATTGGCTCAAATAAATGCTAAAGTAGAAGGCATGGAGTCCGCATTTAAAGGCCAAACTAGGGTTTCCAAGAGACCTACTTATGAAGAGGATGTTCGTGAGCATGAAGAGTATGATTCTGACTATGAGGAAATAATCTCACGCAAAGGGAGGAGGGTAAGAAACCAACCAACTCATGATGGCAATTTAGGGAGCATAAAGATGAAGATTCCATCTTTCCAAGGGAGACTAGATCCTGATGCTTACTTGGAATGGGAAAGAAAGGTGGAGCATATTTTTGCATGCCATAGCTACACTGAGGAGAAAAAGGTACGTCTTGCTGTTGTTGAATTTACTGATTATGCAAGCATTTGGTGGGATCAACTCAACAAAAATCGCATCAAATATGGAGAGGAACCCGTGGCTACTTGATCCGAGATGAAGAAGATTATGAGGAAGAGGTATGTGCCAAGTTACTACACTCGTGATCTCCATTGGAAGTTGCAAACATTGAGGCAAGGTACCATGTCGGTGGATGAGTATCATAAAGAATTGGAGAAATTGATGATTCAAGCCAACATGGATGAAGAGGGAGAAGCTTTGATGGCTAGGTTTATGGGAGGTCTAAACCCTGAAATTAGATCTCGTGTGGAGTTGCATCACTATGTGGAGATGAATGACTTGGTGGACATGGCCATGAAGATTGAAAGGCAACTTAAAGCCATGAAGCCACGCAACTTTGGCTCATCATCATCACGACCTCAATGGGAGAATCGTTCCTTTGACAAGAGAGAAAACCGCGGACCTTCTCAACAAGCTATTCAATCTGTGAGGGTCAAGCAAGAACCATCTTCCACAAAGTCTCAAGCAAAGAGTAAAAATGAGCCTAACTTAAAGCTTAGTGAGGTACGTTGTTTTAGATGCCAAGGTTATGGACACTATGCTGCAAATTGTCCAAACAAAAGGGTTATGATGATCCTAGATAATGGGGATGTCAAGAGTGTTACTTCTAGTGATGGTGAAGAGGAGATGCCACCTCTTGAAGGAGGTTCTGATACTGAAGAAGCAAACTTCTTTGGTGGTGATCGTGGTGAACTCTTGGTTACTAGAAGAGCTTTAAATGTGCAACATAAAGAAGATGAGGAGACACTACAAAGAGAGCACATCTTTCATACACGCTGTACTGTGCTCAATAAGGTTGATACTCATGGAGAGATGCCACATTATTGCTGTTTTGTAGTTAGTTGCCATTCAAGAAGTTTGGGAGTTGACAAAATTGTGGTGAAGGAGTTGAAACCAAGTTCAAATGCCATATTGAGCTTGACAACTATGATGAATTCAACTGATTTGTGGCCTAAGTTTTCTTGTTCTAGTTATTTTAAATTGCAAATTAGTTCATTCTTGAATATCTATTTTGTTAGTTTAGATGATTGTGTTTTGCATCTAGCATGTCTAAATTCGCCTAGTGCAATCTGTCCAAAAGACTTTCTTATGTTTTCTCATTTATTTTTGGACAATTTTTAGTTTATTTTATGTGATATATCATGCAATATTTGTGTGTTTTTGTTACATCGTTTGAATTATTCTAGTGAGTTGATTGCTGATGTTTTTCGCATTCTAGGGCTTATTAGGCATAATTCACATGATGCTCATTTTCTTAGTTCACGTGATGTTTACTTAGATTCTTTTTATAAGTCTTTGTTCAACCATAAATTTTATCTTGTTAGTAATTGTTATTCTGAGTCCAATTGTGGTTGCATAGACTTTGGAAATCGTGTTATTCTTTTCCATGTTTTTAGGGATAGTTTGCATCTAGATATATTTATTCTTCTTAAGTTAGAATTTGTTTTTGCATCTTATGTTTCAATTTGCATTGAGTTTCGCATTCTAATTCATACGTCATGTATATATATCATTGGTGTTTATTTTTCTATCAGTCCTTTAGTTACTTATGTTAGCTTATATGATCTCGCAGATTCGAGGACGAATCTTTTCGAGGGAGGAGGGATTGATGTGATCCTAGGAGTGCTTACAATCTTGATGCTTAGATATTCTCATGGAGCAACTCGTTTGGATCAAGATGAGATCAAATCATGGCTGATCATGAAGGGAACGTTTAAGCTTTGTGACTACCATGGTGTAATTTATGACTTTGGGCCTCTCAATGGACTTGGTGATCAAGCTATTCAAGTGTGTTCATTTGGCCAAGAGTTTATGTATTGGTTATGGATTAAATACACATTCAAAGAAGGTTCAATTAAAGCTTCTAAGTGGTCCATAACATGTCTTTAAGGTGCTGGTTTAGTTGGACTTGTTGGAAGGCCTTTTAAAGATGCAAGATGGAGGCCCAATGGTGCTTAAAAGGAGGTGTCCAGTCCATTAACAATTTTTGGACGAATTTTTAAGTTTAATTCTTTTATGTTAAGTTTTCTATTTTGTTTACAAGTTGTAACCTCTTAGAAAGTTACCATATTGTGTTAGGTTACAACTAGTGCTCTTTGTTAAGTTTCTAGAACTTTCTACAAGTTGTTATGCAAGCCTATTTATAGGCCAAAACACTATTACGAATTTTAATAAGTTTGATGATTAATAAATTTGTGAGTTCTCAAATTGAGTGCTTCTTTCGTTCTTTGCTGATTAAGAACAACCCCCGAACTTGTAGAGTGATTCCAAGTTCAAAAACCCTAGCTTAGAGTTGCCTTATTGGTTTGATCAAGCATTCTAGGTGCTGGTTCCTCGAGTTCTTGTTCGTTCCATAAGGAGGTTCAAAGCTTCCTTGAATTTTCGAGTTGTTCATCTTGCGTGTTCAAGGCTTTGGTGCTGATTCTAGAGTCTAGTTCATCCAACGGGAAAGGTTCGAAATTCATACTTGGTCTTTCAAGCAATTCCACGTTCGTCCGCGCGTATCAGGTACTTTCGTCATACTGTCCGCTATATTACACCTTCTGTTGTGCATTTTCACAGCGGGAAGGGCTTCGTGGAGATGCAAGCTGCCACGATTATTTGGTATGTCTTAAATTTATATTGTGGTCAATAAATTATTGTTATATATTAATTACTTTGCATTACAATAATCTTTTGTAGATGGATAGCATGGCACGTATCGGATAGGTTTCGCATGAGTGTCTCGCATAAGATACACCACAACATTCGGCAATGCTGACTTAGCTACAGTTCATACAGGACGAGGCTTTTAGCACGATGCATCACATTCAGTGAGGCCACCGCATACAGCTCGTCACATTTGATCGATTTGAAACCGGCTCATCATCGCAAGCTAATGTGGCATGTGAAGTCCCCGTTCACCGTACACACAGTCAAAGGCCAGCACAAAGCAGAAGAGGTCAATCTCGACAACAAGAACAGGTACCACTAGACCAAGACGATGGTATTTATGTCGACACTACCTAATACAGTACGGATGCTTCCCCAAAGTTTGGATATATTCTGATGTATGATACATTTAGTACTCCTGCATAGGTACCAGGTTTTGGAGTCCATAGTGACTATGTTTTGCCAGGACGCAGTTCATCTATTGGCGACGATATCATATATAGTTTTTTAACTCGTGGCTATGACTATCCTGGTTTATCCTCTCGACCGAGCACTTCTACGAGTGGTATACCTAGTCATAGTGTACCGGAGTCGTGTCCGCATTGCGGTCAAACTTTGATTATTGATGATGCTGATGAGCCTCCACCACCATTCCATCTTGATGGTGGACTTAAAAGATCTTCTTGTCAACAGAAGCAGCAACATATGGCACATCGAAGAAGGCACTGGAGATGTGCTTGTTCCACTACACCACAAGACAAGTGCAGGAGGCGCACATCGGTGGTGTTGGACATTGTCTTTTTTTTTACTTATTTCAGACTCTGAGACCATGAATATACAAAACTATGTATATTTATTATTTGAATTATTTAAATTTATGCATATATTTATTTGGAATTAATTAAACTATGTATTTAATTTACGAATTTCTTCTCATACTATGTAATTATGTCGTTGTGTTAGGGTTTAGAAACTATGTTTTAGTTAGAGTTTACAAATTAGAGTTATAGTGTTTAGAAATTAGAGTTCTCGAGTTTAGGCTTAAAGTTTTGCTAACATGGGTTAGGGTTTATAAGGGTATTTATAATAGGTTTAGGCTTTAGGGTTAAAGTTTATAATAGAATTATGATTTAACATTTAAGGGTTTAGGTTAGGTTTAGGGTTAGGATTTATCAATTAGTGTTTATAGATTGTGGTTAAGGATTAAGGTGGATTTGGGTTTGGAACTAGGTTTAGGTTTAGGCTTTAGGGTTTAGGGTTACAGTTAGTGTCGCGCCCCATTTTTCGAAAAAGGAAAATAATAAAATGATAATAAGTGTGGTGAATGTGTTAGTTGGAAAAAGGAAAATTAAAATGCGTTGTTGTGTTTATTTGTTGGGAAAAGAGGATAGGTATTTGTAAAATGATTTTAAAAAATATTGTACAAAGACGTGAAATACTTTATTTTTGAAAGCAAATGAAAAGGGCCTAAAATGGGACTTTTGGAAATGCGACGGTTTTTGGGCCCGAAAATAGAGTCTAAAAAGGGTTTTTTAGTAAAAAGGAGTCGCCACTTGGTATTGAGTTTTGGTGTACCAAGTCACTCGAAAATATTTTATAAAAGGTAAGAAAATTAAGGAATGATTTATTTAAAGAAATGATTTTGGCAAAATATAGGAAAAACAAGAAAAACCCTTTTAGACGACTCCAGGTCTTTGAAAACAAGAGAAAAAGGTTCGGGAGTCACAGTTGAAGAAAGGGAAGGCAAAGGCTCGTGCCTAAGGTACCCTTTCAATCTAGCCGAAACTAGTTGCGAGGTTTAGTCTAAATTTTCTTAATATAACCCTAAAATTTTATCGCATTTGGATGCAACTATATGAATGCAAATCTAGTCCTAAAAATGGATATCGTTAAGGGACAAAATGTTCCATTGAGGTTTAGTCGGAATTATCGCATTAATTGCGAAACCCGAATGTAGACCTCGACGGAGTCACGAGTATAGGATGCAAAAATGGAATGCAAAAGAAAAGGAAAATAGTAGTATAGATAGTACGTGAACAAAGAAAAGTAGGGATGCAACTATAACGGGTACGGGGACTGAATGGACTCGTGACTAACTGTTTCTACTCACGGAGGGGGGAACGACATGTACGCCATCGCTTCCCACGTGAGTAGATGACTATTTCTTAGTCTAAATCATGCAAATGACCTAAAATTCTATGTGTAGTGGAATCTAAAAGTTATGCACCAAATAGATGTTAAAATAAGTAATAAGTTATAAAGTATATGTATAAAAAACTCATAGAAAATGGGAAAAGCCTAAAAAGATAAAATGTGTGTGAAATGTCATGAAATGCATACGAAAAATGTTCCTAATGCTAAAATGACCTAAAGGCTTAGCATTGGACTAGCCTATTTTCTATAAGTTCTCCGCTAGCGTTGGACTAGCGAAGAAACCGGAATTAACCACAACTAGCTTTGGACTAGTGTGGCGACGATACACATATATAATTAAAGCAAGTAAATAAATAAAGCATGTATTAAAGCAATAATCACATAAAAGCAAATAATAGCACATAGGAGCACATAACACATAAACATGATATTCTAGATGCAAAATCCTAAAGAAAGCGGAATAAAACACATAAACACATAGCACACATAGCACACAAAGCCCTAACTATTACACCGGAGAATAACCTAATTACAATCTAAAAAATGGAAAGAGAATAAAAGATATCCTATCTAACCTATCTATTACATTTTTCTATCTAAAATACATAAGATTTTTGTTAAATAGATAACACATAAACTATCTATTACATTAACTACCTAAATACAAAAATTTTTTACTAAATAGAATATTACCTATCTATTACATTTTTTGAATAATCAACAATTAAATTCGAGTAAATAATACGACATAAATAAATAAACACTCACACATGGATAAAAATTATAAGCACAAAGACACATGAAAACACATAGAAAAAAAACACATAGGAGCACGTAAAAGCACATAAAAAAAACATTGGAAGGGTAATAGGGGTACCTCCTATTCGAAGACCCGGTACAAATTGCTATCAACATGAACAAACTTAATCAAGGTATCATTATTTAAATAAATAAACCATTAATTAAGTTATTCTAGAGCAATCACTATAAACATGCTAATGATAATTCAAACAATTGTAGCAATAATAAAAAATAAAATAAATAAATAAATAATAATGATAATAATAATTAATTATTTAGGAAGAAAAAGGAAAATTATTTAAGTAAAAATAAATAAGTAAATAAATAAATACAGCAAAACAACAAAAATAAGGAAATAATAATAGAAGATAAAATACAATAATACATACTTTTAACATCCCAAATAATGATTATTAAAATAACTAAAAGGAAAATAAAGAAGCTAATTTGAACATTAATTAGACTAACAAGACCCAATTTTAGAACATTAATTATAAATTTGATAAAATATATAAAGAAAAAGTGAAAAGAAATAATTTAAAGCTTTGATGACTTAACTAATTTTAATTTAAAAAATTTTTTTTAAGAAAAATAAAACATTATAAGATTTGGATTAAAAATGGAAATTTAGGCAACATTCTAAAGTGAAAATGTAATTTACAATAAATAAAAGGGTAAAATTATAATTTTAAAACCCTAATTAAGGTAATGACATAGTTTACAACAAATTTAAAAACTAAAATGTAATTTTCAGCAAGTATAATGCCCAAAAATAAAAATTTCCAGCAATACTTAAAGCTAAAAATATAATTCCAGCAACTTGGAGAGTAAAGAATACAATTCCAGCAAACATTCAAGGCTAAAATTCAAGTTCTAGCTACTTGAGGGGTGAAAATGTAAAATTCCAGCAATATCCTAGGGCAAAAATAGAATTTCCAGCAATGTATAAGGGCCAAAATGCAATTTTCAGCAACGTTTAAAACCTAATATACAATAACAGCAAGCTTGGGAGGTAAAATTGTAATTTCCATAAATATCAGGGGTAAAAATGCAATTTCAGAAAAATATAGGGGTCAAAATGTAATTATCGAGAAATATAGGGGTAAAAAATAGAAAATTGAAAAATATAGGGGCAAAATTATAATTATCTACAAGTTGAGGGACCTAAATGCAATTAGTTGGGACCTAATTGCAAAGAAAATAAAATTATGGAGGTCAATCTATAAAAAATAGAAATTTAAATGCACAAATCAGAAAATCTCAGGGCCACAGTGACATTAATAAAAGCATAAGGGCTATAAAATAAATATCTATTAATAATTAAAAATAAATTAAAAAACTAAACTAATCAAAACGACGTAGTTTTGAGTGAAACTACGTCAAAACGACGTAGTTTCACTAAAACTAATAATTTTTTTTTTATCCGGTTTCTAGTTTCTCTTTCTTTTTTTTTTTCTTTCTTTCTTTTCTCTTTTTTTTCTTTCTTTCTTTCTTTTCTTTCTTTTCTCATCTTTTCTTTCTTTGTTCTCTCTTTTCTTTTTCCTTCTTTTCTCTCTTCTTTCTTTCCCGATTCTGTTCTTCTTCCCCTCCTGGCCCTTCTTCCCCCCGATTCTCTCTTCCTTCTTCCTCGCCGGTCTTCCCTGGTTCTTCTTCCCCCCGATTCTGTTTTCCCTTCCCCCTGATTCTATTCGGCTCTCTCTCTCGTTCTCCTCTCTCTCTATTCTCCGTCCGTTCTCAATTTCTCCTCTCTCTCTATGTCTCTCTCTTGGTCCAAAAAATCCCTAAATTTCTCATTAAATTCCACCGATTAATTGTACAAAATGAAAGAGGGATTGAGAGCTTTTTACCTGGACCAAGGAAAGGGTGCGTTTGACGGTGGCTCGTGGGTGGCTTGGGGCTGTGGCCGGTCGATTGAATTCGGCAGTGGTCGGGCAATAGTTGTCCGTGGTGGAGCTCAGTGTCGTGTGTGTTGGACTTGGGTGTATGATTTGCAAGTGTGTGTGTGCTGGTGTGTGTCCGGTTGTGAATTTGCAGCTTGTGTGTTGGTGTGCGTGATTTGCAGGTGTTGTGTGTTGATGTGTGCGTACCTGTGTGTGTATTTGCTTGTGGTTTCTCTGTTGCTATGCGTGTGTTTGTGAGATTGTGCAGGTGTTGTGTGTTGTGTGTTGCTGGTGTTCTGTGTGTTTGCTTGCAGGGGAGGGGATGACCGAGTGAATGTGAGTGTGGTGTGTGCTTTTGAGAAAATGCAGGGAGAAGTGCAGGGGAGACCGAGAGAGAAGAGAGTTGAGGTGTGTCTGTGGTGTCTGAGAAGTGAGTGTTTACAGGGGGAGGGGAAGCCGAGAGTAGAATGGGAAGGAGAGGGGGAGTTGTGTGCAGGTGAGTCTGATGTCTATGTGTGCAGTGAGTGAGGCGTGAGGCAGAGGGAGTGAGCTGAGGGGTGAGTGTGTGTAGCGTGTGGTGTGTTGTGAGAATGGGTGTGTGTATGGTGGAGGCAAAGGGAGTGAGGGAGACCGAGAGAGAAGAGGGAGTTGTGGTGTTTTTGATTGGTGTCTGACGAAGTTGGGTATGTCTGATGTAAGAGCTGAGTGAATGTTGCAGGTAGTGAGGGAGAGAGAGCTAGGGAGACCGAAAAGGAAAAAAAGTGAGAGTGTGAGGGAAGAGGAGGATGGTGTGTGCAGGAGAGTGTCTGTGTATGTGTGCAGTGAGTGTAGTGAAGGTGTCGGTGGAAAGGGATGAGAGGGATGAGGATGAAGGTGAGGGAAATGCAGTGAAAACAAATTGAGTGAAATCCCTGAAAATCTTGTTGCAAGTGAGGGATGATTGATGTGATTAAACATAGAGTTTGGTGGGTTAAGTGAGATTGGAAGCATGGCTGCCATCAGCCATGGCAGGAAGCAAACAGCAGCAGCAACGCTGCTGCTGCTATTCATCATCATCTCTTTTTTTTTTTTTCGAAAAAAATAAAGGAACACAAGTGAAATATAATAAAATAAAATATATTGGGATCTCTAGAATCACTAAGAAAAATACTGAAATTTATAGTCATAAACGAATAAATAAAATTTACTGCAAAATTTAAAAATTAACATATCATTAAAATGTGCGATTAATAGAAAAATAATAATAACAAATAATAATAATAAAGTATTAAAATAAATATTAAAAATTTCTAAAAATCATGAAATTTATACGGGAAATTCATGAATATATGAGCTATGCATAAATAAATTCACTTGAAAAAATTCTCATAAAAAGAATGCATTGGGAAACGTGCCATTAATAAACAAAAAGATAAAAATTAAATAAATACTAAACGACCTCTAAAAATTATGAGATTTTTTACAGAAAATTTATGAGTATTCAAAATGCATATATAAAATTTTTCACTTGAAAATTCTCATAAAAATAGCGCATTGGAAAACGTGCCGTTGAATTAAAAAATACTAAAATTTTAAATAAATGATGAATGACTCCTAAAAATCATTAAAATCATAAATAATGATAAAAATAGTAAAATCAATGTATTTAAGAAATAAAATAAAATAAACTAATATTTACATGGTGAAATTACCATTTTGCCCCTGACACGACAAATTAGACGTAATATACACAAAAATTATAATTAGCCCCTGAAAATCACAATAACCCCTAAATAAAGTAATACGCATATTTTTATAAAATGTGTGTCAAAATTTGGTGTCTACAGTTAGGGTTAAGGGTTTAAAATTATGAGTTTCGATTGAGGGTTTATAGTATACAAATTAAAGTTTCTAGTTTTGTTCATAGATATGCTTTACAATTTAGTTCCTTGTGTTAGAGTTTAGAAACTAGGTTTTAGTTAGGATTTACAAATTAGGGTTATAGTGTTTGTAGACACCAAATTTTGACACACCATTTATTTTTCAAACATTGGGGGGCATGTTTGCATTTTTGAACAAAATTTTAATTTTTCAATAATCTGGGGGGCAAAATAGTGATTTTATCTGTAAATATTTTTCTATTAGCTTTTTGTGGGTTTTAAATTCATATTTTATTTTCATGTGAAATTGTTAATTTTTTATGATTTTTCCTGGATTTAATTGGTATTCTTTTATATTTTTACCAGCACAAGGGGCAAAATGGTAATTTCACTTTGCGAACACCATTTTAGCTCATTTTAGGTTCCAAATTCATTTTTCTAATTCTTTAAGCATGTTTCTAAATTTTCTTGATTTTTTGGGAGACGATTGCTATTTTTTTCTGTAAATACTGCATTCAAGGGTAAAATCGTTATTTTACAAATTAAATTCATTTTTTGTCAATTTTGAGTCACAAATGCATTTTCTAGTGTTTTAAGATTATTTTTAATTTTTGATAATTTTTCAAGGTCAATAGCTATTTTTCTGTGAATTTTCATTGTCCAAGGGCAAAATCATCATTTTACAGTTTAAATTCATTTTTTGTCAATTTTGAGTCATAAATGAATTTTCTAGTGTTTTAAGATTATTTTTAATTTTTGATATTTTTTTGGAAACTAATAGTCATTTTTTGTGTATTTTCGTTGTTCGGAGGTAAAATCGTCATTTCATACCCCGAGCGTGTTTTTATTAACTTTAAGCTCTAGCTTTTATTTTTGAAATTTACTTTGAATTCTTTTTGAAAATTTTAGAGATTGCTGTCATTTTTTTATTAATTTTTAATTTTTTGGAGTTAAAAAAATATTTTTTTAAATAAAATTAGTATTTTTATTATCAGTGGCATTTTTGTTATTTTATAGCATTCTTAGTGACTAAGACAAGTGACCTATAAATACCCATTTAATCAGAAAAAACAAAAGGAGGAAAAAAAATAAAAAACCCTAAAAACACATTTCCTTTCATTCTTTAAGATCAACCACACACATTTTTTTTTATTTTTGCACACACACAAGCACACATTTTTTTTAACATACACAAGGATCTGGGCAAACACTAACACACCAAAATGCACACACAATGATCAAAGCACACACTAACACACCGCAAATGCACACACAAGGATCAAAAGACACAAATTTTCACACACTCAAACACACAAAACCAAGCATAAACACACGTACAAACAGGCACTATCAAGAATCCTAGATACTGTTCATCATCATGCAACAAGAATCCAAAGACCACTAGAACCACTGTCTTCTCTACCCATTTCTTCCACCTCAATGCCTCTGTTTTTTTTTACCATCCCACCACAAATCTGTCCATAAAATTCACCAGCAACTCCATCGTCAGCTAATTAACCCACCATAAACCACCCGTCGGACCACCACACAATCACCCAAGTCTTAGCCCCTAACATCAACTGTCTCAATCCCTCCTCCACTCCATCGTCACCTTCTCTCTATCTCCACCAAAAACCTGCAAAAAAGTCCAAAAATCTAGCAAAATCAACCCCCAAAATTCCTGCAAAATCGCAGCTCAAAATGCCCAAAAGTTGCCATTCAAATCAGCCCTTAAACCCATAAAAAACAGCCAAAATTTGCCCAAACAACAGTTGCAATAAAACCCTTGAAAATCACAGCCAAAAACAAAAAAGAGCCTAAAACTACCGACCCATCTCTTTTAGACAAAAACCACCACCAGTTCCTCCCTACTCCACCATCCCTCTACTGTATAATTGCTCTATTCCACCATCCCATTCTCACCAGAATCAAGCCCCACACAATCCATCATCATCAACGGGACATGCTTCCATTCACCACAAGAAGACCATAGTTCACCACCACAACAGCCAACAAACTCCATCACCAGAACCTCCAGCGACTAGCCAGCAACTTCCACGACTTCCCAACTGCTGCCAGATTCTCTACCACCTCCCCAAACTTAGGTGATGCTTTCTATTCTTTCTTTCAATCTCTTGTTACATAGCACTCAATCACTGCAATTTCACATGGTTTCGTATAATTGATGATGATTTTGATTTTGATTTGGAGTCTTGATGATTTATTTGGAGAATTGGGTTGGGAATTTAGAATTTTCAAGTTTTAGAAGAAACTGATTTGAGGGAATTTGCAGGACAGTTGGTTTGGAGAGTTTATGTTTAGAAATTTAATAGTATTCAGTTTAAACTTTTGAAGGAATTTGATTGCGTATCTTGTTATTTGACAAACCAAATTTGAGGGGTCTAGAGCAGGCTGCTGCATTTTTTATGGCTTTAGCTTGTGGTTCAAAGTTAATTAACAGAAACGAAAAAATGATGATGATTCTGGAATTGGAAAGCAAAGTATGAGGGGAATTGGGTTGCACATGGAGATAGGAATATTCGGCTTTAATCGTCGATTAGCTTGCTTATCCAATTGACTTAGTTTACTATTCTAGATTACATTGTAAATTAGAAACGCACTCTTTAGTTCTTAAGTTTTGAGAATTATTAGCAGGCCTCTCAAATACCCTTTGTTTTATCCAATTGACCCCTTTGATTTTTGTAAATTGACTCCCTTAGATTTTAGTTTCTTTCAACTGGACCCTATTAGTTGCTAGGAATTTTCAATTTAGCTTCATAGACTTGCTGAATTTTTTTAACTTAATCCCAAATTACTTGCTAGATTGCAATTTTGACTGCAATGCTTTGCTGTAATTCCCAGTTTCACCCCCTAAGGTTTGCTGTATTTTATAACTTGGCCCCTTTAAATTGTTAGAAATTCATTTCTATCCCACACTGTTTGCTGGAAATTCATTTTAGTCCATGTATTTTGCTGGATTTTTTTGAATTGGCCCTCGTGTATTGCTGGAAATTCATTTCTATCCCACAATGTTTGCTGGAAATTCATTTCTATCCCACACTGTTTGCTGAAAATTCATTCTCAGTCATTACTTGTTGCTGGAAATTCATTTTAGTCCATATATTTTGCTGAAAATTCAATTTCAATCCTTATTGTTTGCTGGATTTTTTCAATTGGCCCTCGTGTTTTGCTGGAAATTCATTTCTATCCCACACTGTTTGCTGGAAATTCATTTCTATCCTACCCTGTTTGCTGGAAATTCATTCTCAGTCATTACTTGTTGCTAGAAATTCATTTTAGTCCATATATTTTGCTGAATTTTTTTAATTGGCCCTCGTGTATTGCTGGAAATTCATTTCTATCCCACACTGTTTGCTGGAAATTCATTCTTAGTCATTACTTGTTGCTCGAAATTCATTTTAGTCCATATATTTTGCTGGATTTTTTCAATTGGCCCTCGTGTATTGCTGGAAATTCATTTCTATCCCACACTGTTTGCTGGAAATTCATTCTTAGTCATTACTGGTTGCTGGAAATTCATTTTAGTCCATATATTTTGCTGGAAATTCAATTTCAGCCCTTATTGTTTGCTGGAAATTCATTTTTAGTCATTACTCGTTGTTGGAAATTCATTTTAGTCCATATATTTTGCTGGAAATTCAATTTCAGTCCTTATTGTTTGCTGGATTTTTCAATTGGCTTTCATGTATTGCTGGAAATTTTGTTTTAGCCCCCAATTGTTGATAGAATTTGTGTTTTAGTCTTTTATATGTTGCTGAAATTTCGTTTTTAATCACTTTAAGTGATTGGATTTAGTTTTAAGCCTCGATGTTTTGATGAATTTTTAATTTTAGCCCTCAATACTTTGCTTAAATTTTCAGTTTTAGCTCCATATTTGCTGTAAATTAATGTCCTTACCACTTTTCTTGCTAGAATTTATGTTTTGCTCCCCACAATTTGCTAGAATTTTGCATTTCAGCTTTAGAACAGTGCTTGAAATTATAATTTGGTCCCCTTAGTTTGCTCTAATTTACATTTTACCTGTAACATCCCGCGTCTGGGCTGGCCCAATAACTTTTGAGCTTTAAACCACGGGCTCAAAATGCTTAAGCCAAGTTATTTAGTAGCCCAAACGTAGGATGTTATATACTATACATTTTTTCTTTCTCCCATCGATGTGGGATATCACATTCACCCCTCCTTTAGGCCTTTGCGTTCTCGCAAAGCCCAATTCATATCCGGACTGTCCACTCGGTTGTGTCGGATTCTAGAGGTGGCTCGTACGGGCTCTAGAGGTGGCTCCTGCCCTTAAGTCGACGTAGCACTTAGCCCCACACAGCACTTAGTTCCTTCACTTCCTTGCGTAGTCCGGCCCAAAGACCATAGGCCCAGTCTCACCTCGTGTAGAGACCACACGAGGTGAATGTGATATCCCACATCGGTGGGAGAAAGAAAAAATGTATAGTATATAACATCCTATGTTTGGGCTACTAAATAACTTGGCTTAAGCATTTTGAACCCGTGGTTTAAAGCTCAAAAGTTATTGGGTCAGCCCAGACGCAGGATGTTACAAATGGTATTAGAGCGAACCTCGTGTGGTGTGACACCCCGGAAATTCGCACTAAAAAGATTATTTGATTTATGTTATGTTTATTAGTAGAAAAAAAAAATGAATGAGAAAAGAAAAGAAGAGGGAAATTAAAGTGCATTTAATAGGGCATTTCTTTTATTTAAGATTTAGTGTTAATCTTTGGTTTAATAGTTGAAAAATGTCTTAAGTTAGTTAGGTTAACTAAATGAGATTTTTGTATGATTAAGTGGTACACCCAAGTACCAAACTTGGGTTAATTTTATTGGTCTATTAGTTTACAATAGTGTGTAATTTTGACTAACCAACTCTACCATTATTAAGCCTTTTGACTAATTGAACTTTAGCACAAAAATTAACTTAAAATTTTCACTTAAACCCTTGTCTTTTCCCCACCATATGGCCGGCCCCTCTTTCTCATTTTTTCCTCTCTTTTGTTTTAAAATTTTATGCTACAAAACTTGCCAAATGTTAAGTGTTAGATGATTAAAAATTTGTACCAATTATATTTAGCCAACTAGTACCTATTATGCCAAAATATCTACACTCTAGCTTGACTCTTGTTTAGTTCTAATTGGTTGCACTTTCTTCCCATTATTCTTTTATTCTTTTAATCTTTCTTGACCTAATTCTCTTTCATTTTATTCTCTCTTGGCCGAAATTATCTTCCATTTTTACTCCCTTGGCCGACTCTCTCCATCTCTCTCTCTACCCTCCCTTGTTCTTCATTTTCTTGGAGCTCTCTTCAATTTTAGACAAATTCTACCATAGAAAGTGAGGTTTTCTTCTTCCTAAGCAAGGTTCTAAGCTTGTTTAAGGTATGTACTATGAACTTTTGCTATTAATTTCAAGTTTATTTAAGTTTTATTTAAGCTTTATTTAGGGTTTTGTACAAGTTTTACTTTCACAGTCATACTGGACCAGTTTTAGTAAAACGTTCATAACTTGATATAGATAACTTGGATTCGAGTGATTCTTGTTGTTTTAGAAACTAGATTGATAGGGCTTTCCAACGGTATAAGGCTTGCACTGTGGTTCGTTGTGTATTAATCGCAGAAAGTTTGCAAAGTTGGCTGAAAATTCGGTTCTGCGTGAAACAGTTTTGATGATGAGCCAACTTGAGGGATGATTTTGAACCTGTTCTAGTTGGAATTTGGATTGATGATCTTCACGAAAGTTGTAGCCCTATAAATGTACTTTAAAACCATGTAATCAGAATTCCTTAGTTCTTGATGGATTGACCCCAATAATGGGATGACGTTGGCTGAAAACCAACCCTGTGCAAATTTGGATAATGATTCTTGGAGTATAATTCTTGATATTTAGTGGAATTTTGATTGAATTTGAGCTTGGATTGAACTAAGAAGTTGTAGAACTTGTTGAATTATGGGTTTGATGATTGAAATCTTGATGGAAAACAAAGTTGGATGGCCGAAAATTAAGGGGAAATAATGCCAAAATTTTGTTAGAAAACCCTAAACCATAAATCCTAAACCCTAGAACTAAAACCCTAGAATTTAATGGGGTATTTCTTGAATTTTCTTTCTAAGTTGATTAGGGTTTAAATTGAGTTTCATTAGATTATTTCTTATAAATTCCAGGATCCAAAAGTGAGACGCAACCGTTTTACGAAATATTTTCTTAAGCGTTTCGGGTGAGTGTCCCTTTTCTTGTGCATGTGAGTGTTCCCTTACTTTTGCTCATGAGTGTTTCTTCATATATTCATGATACATGTTCAAAATGTGATTTTATTTGCACTTGATGCTGGTGACTTGTCACAATGTGCCATGTGTTATTGATATTCATGAATTGCTACAATGTATTATATGAAGGGAAAGTGTGTACTTTATCGCACTTACCCCATGAATTGTTACATGCACAATTTCTACCTGTTGTGAATATATTTGTTTGTGAATTTTTCACTACATTAAACTTGTTGGCTGGACTTCCGTGGTTATACCGCGGTTAGTCTAGTAGGACGGTAACCAAGAGGATATAAGGTGCTGGGTGTTGTAGGGCTTGTGGTTCTTTTCCTTGAGTTGTGAATCCTCAAAGAGGCCAACTCCGGACTGAACCTTCTTGCTTGTTGCCCTCCGAGGTGAGATCTCACCCTGGATGGGTCGGACGGTACTCCAGGAGGATATAAGGGGAATGGCGGATAGGGCTTTTGCTTGAAAATGCAGGTTTAACCGGCAATCCACTCTCACTATCATGGTCACACGATCAGTACTTGCTCTCGTGATTGGAACGTATCCTCCCTTGTTTAAATAATTATTTACTTAATTATTTTCCTATGTGATTTTGTGACACATGTTATTTGCTTACTTATTCTCTCTTGGTTTGCCTCCGTATCTGCATGTGTGGGAACCTCACTGAGCTATTATAGCTCACTCTTTGTTATTTGTTTTCCTTAAACAGGCTCCTATCTCTAAAGCCGGTGGTGAGGAATCCAGGGTAGAACTGGGTAGGATTTTTGGGTAGAAGGACTGCTTGAGATATTATTGTAATAACAAATGTATGTAATGTAAATTGTTTAACTAGTACTTTTACTTTTAAGTTTGAATGTGATGTGACTCTGAGAACTGTCACAGTTGGTAGCTACGAGTTTTCTACCGAATTACATCTGCTTGTGAATTTTAGTGTGTTCTCGATTCGAGTCCTAGCTAGAGCCAGGCAGGCAGTCCGCTAAGCCCTTTGGTGCGCCTCTGGGTAAGGTGGGGCTGTCACATGTGGTCTCTACACGAGGTAAGACTGGGCCTATGGTATTTGGGCCGGACTACGCAAGGATGTGAAGGAATTAAGTGCTGTGCGGGGCTAAGTGCTACGTCGACTTAAGAGCGGGAGCCACCTCTAGAGCCCGTACGAGCCACCTCTAGAATCCGACACAACCGAGTGGACAGTCCGGATATGAATTGGGCTTTGCGAGGACGCAAAGGCCTAAAGAAGGGGTGGATGTGATATCCCACATCGGTGGGAGAAAAAAAAATGTATAGTATATAACATCCTACGTTTGGGCTACTAAATAACTTGGCTTAAGCATTTTGAGCCCGTGGTTTAAAGCTCAAAAGTTATTGGGCTAGCCCAGACGCGGGATGTTACATTACCCCCAACTTTTTTTTTTGTATTTCATATTTTATACTTCAAATGGTGGTACCTTGACTTGTTTGTTTATTTTGATTAGTATTTGTATCGGATCTTCCGAAGAGGTATCCCGACTTCTTGTTATTTTTCTCTTTATGTGCTCCAATATGCTCCAATGTGATTTTTATGCATTATTATTTGTTTATTTTTTATTTTTACATACCTTTCGCGTATTTACGTATTTAATTTATTTAATTTTGAATTTTTATTATTATTTTGGAAAAATATAATATTTTGTATTTAGCTAGTCAATGTAATAGTTAGATTATTTTTCTCATATTTTAACAAAAATTGTGTAATTAGATAGAAAGTGTAATAGATAGGGCATTTTTAATTTTCTCCTTTTTTAATTGTAAATTAAGCCCCGGTGTAATAGTTAGGATTTATTTGCTTTTGCGTGCTTACGTGTTTATTTCTTTTACCTCTTTCTTTAGGATTTTTGCATCTAAATGTGAGTATCGAGAGGGTTGAAATGTCCCATCGAGGCTTGGTCGAATTATCGCATTAATTGCGAAACTCGAGTCGAGATCTCGAGGGAGTCACGAGAGTAAATGCAAAATGAAAATGCAAAAAGAAAAGAAAAATAGTAATATAGATAATAAGTGATTGAAGAAAGTGGGAATGCAACATGACGGGTACGGGGACTAATATCTTGTGACTGAATGTTTCTACTCATGGAGGGGAGAATGGCATGTACGCCACCGCTTCCCACGTGAGTAGACGACTATTTCTAGTCGGATCACACAAAATGATCTAAATTCTAAGTGAGATGCAACCTAGATGTTATGCATTTGAAGATATGTCAAAAATAAATAAATAATAGTAATAATAATAAAAAATCAAGCAAAATGGAAAGAAAACTAAAAATGTGTGAAGTGGGATATAAAATGTGCATGAGTGCACCTTACTCTAAAATGCCCTAAGGGTCTAGCGTTGGACTAGGCCTTTCTAGGAATTTCCACTAGCGTTGGACTAGTGGGAAAGCAATAAAAAGCCACAACTAGCGTTGGACTAGTGTGGTGACGAAATAACATAAAACATGAATTAAATAGTAAAGCATGAATTAAAAGCGAATTAAACATATAAAGACACATAAAATCAAGTAGGAGCACGTAACACGTAATGATGATATCTAGATGCAAAATTTTATGAAAAGTGGTAAAACATATAAGCACACAAGCACACAACAGCAAATAAACCCTAACTATTACATCGGGGGGTTAGCTACAATTTTAGGGAAAAAAAATAGAAACGACCTATTTATTATATATCTATCTAAATACAAAAAATTTACTAAAAATATAAGAAAAATAATCTAACTATTACATTAACTAGCTAAATACAAAATATCACATTTTTGCCAAAATAATAAAATTTGAAATTAAATAATATAAAATAATACGCAAAAAATATATAAAATATGAAATTCATGAAGAAAAGACATAAAAGACACGTAGGAGCATATTGGAGTACATAAAGAAGAATAATGGGTAATTAGGTTACCTTTTGAAGACCCGATACAAGTACTAATCAAAATGAACAAACAAGTCAAGGTACCTTAGTATAAACAAACAAAACCTAAAATATATAAGTATTGATAAATTGGGCTAAGAATGTAAAGTCTAGCAATTAAAAGGACTAAAAATAAATTTCTATGAAGCTTAAGGGGTAAAATAAAAAATTTACATAAGTCTAGGGGCAAAAATGAAAATTCTCATAAGTCTAGGGGTGTGATGCAAATTAAATTAAAATAAATAGGGGGCAAAAATAATAAGTTCTAGCAAGTAGGGGGTTAAATGTAAATTGCAGCAAGTTCAAGCCAAATTACAACTAATTAAGGACTTAATTGAGAGAAATTAAACTTGGGAGGGAGCAATCGGCAATTAATAAGGGACTTAATTTCTCAAGATGGAGGAAACTTAAAGGGCATTGTGAAAATAGTCCAATTATGGGGGGCTAAAGCATGAACATTTATTTTTACAAATAAAGTAATCAAACAAAATATTAAAAATGGATTAAAACTAAATTGATTAATTAACTTCATTCACTAGATTAATTGCTAAATTAACACTAAAACAAAGCTAAATCATGGATTTATTAAGAAAAGAAAATGATCAAATCAAAATAAAACCCCCAAATTCTCTTTTTCACTTAATTCCAAAAAAAAAAAAAAAAGACAGAAAAGAAAAGAAAAAAAAAGAAAAAAAAAATTTCATTCCATTTTTATCTTTTCTGGCCTATCCCTTTCTTGTCTCTAATCTTCTGCAGCTTCTTGTATCTTGCCTCTCCCTCTGTTTTTCTGTTTTTTCTTTCTCTCTCTTTTTCTTCCTAATCTTCTCTCCTTTGGTTTTCTATCTTCTCCAATCACTCACTATCTTTGTCCCTCCGCCTCTGTTCTCTCCAATACTCTCTCTCAATCTCTTTTCATCCTAGCATTAAAGTTTTCCCCAAATCCATTTTCGTCTATGCCTCTCAATCTGCTCTTCTTCCCTTCCTTCTCTTCTTACTGTCTCTTCTCATTGGAATTTCTCTCTCTTTTGTTTCCTGCAGCTCTCGTCCTCTCTATTTTTTTTTTCTCCGTTTGTCCTCCCTTTTTGATTTTTTTTCTCTTCATTCATGCTCTCTCTGTTCTCTGAATCTGCTTCTCTAATCTCTCATCTCCCTGGTTTCTGGTTCGTCCCTCTCTTTCTTGTGCTCTTCTCCATGTCTCTTCTTTTCTTTATCCTTCTCTTCTTTTGTCTTTCTCTGCGCTCTGTTTCTCTCTCTCGAATTCTCTTCCCTCTCTGTCTTTGGTTCTAGGCCACATGGCGATGGGAATTTGTTGTAGTAAGGGGCTGAAATGGGACTTGGGGCTATTTGACTAAATTGTGGTGGCAAAAGGGGGCTGAATTGCAGGTTTGAGATGGCGATTGTGGTTTCAATGGGGATGGCCATCGGTTCATTATTTCTATGATTGTGGGTGCTTGATGGAATTAGGGGTTGTTTGAGCTGTTTATGCTTGTTGTTTGAGACTACCTTGGTGATGTTATGAGGGCAGTTTGTGTGCGTTTGAGGGCTGCAGGTGGTGAGTTGTTCATGTGGCTAAAGTGGTGGGTGAACTGGTTGATTTCTAGTGGTGGTTAGTTGCTGACAATGGTTGCATTGTGCTTGTGGGATGGGTGTATTTGAAGCTTGGCCATGGGTCTGAGGTTGTTACAAGGGGGAATTGCTGGCGGTGGGGGGTGAAATTGGACTTGCTGGCTTGATAACTTGGTTGGGTAATTCTGATTTCTTGAGTTGTCTATGAGTGAATTATTTTCTTTTGCAGGTTTTGATGTTCTTGCTGGTGATGCTAATGGTCTAGGGTGGGCTGTTTGGTTGGTGGTTAATTTTGGTTGTATGGTTGTTGTTATGACGGTGGATAATGTGGTGGCCTTGTGGTGACGGAGGTTTTGGGTGGTTTAAGACTGACGATTTTGGTGGGAATCTGGTGGCAGAAGGTGAAACTGAGTGGTCATCTAGTGGAGGTTCTGTGGCTATCTGGTGGGCTTGATACCTGGAGAACTGGCGTTGGAGAGAGAGGTTTTTTCTTGGTGTTTCTGTATTATGATGACTTGTCTGTGTGTTTGTGGCAGTTACTGGTTGTTGTTTGAGATCGTTGATAGTGGAGGTAGATAGAGGAGATGGAGGTGATGGGTTGTGGGTGGTGGAGAGAGTGACAGTGGAAATTGGATTGAATAAGTGGTCTGGTGGTGGCGGTTAAGTTTGGCAAGGAAGAAACAACGGTGGAGTGGGTCTGCTTGCTGATGCTGGGGAGGTGGGAATTGAGCCGAGGTGATATGGTTGGAACTGGGATTCTGGGGCTAGTGATGGCTGGGACAGGTTGTGGGGTTATGGGTTTACTGGTGGGTTTTGAGCGGTGGCTTGATTGATGATAGTTGAGGGTGGTAGAGAAAGGTTGAGGGAGGTGGTGGTCTAATGTGGGTAGAGAAGTAGAGAGAGCAGGCGGGGGAAGAAATGCAACCCAGAAGAAGAAAACTAGAAACAAAAATAGAAAAAAAAGAACCCAGCAAATAACAAAACATAAACACAAAGAAGAGAAGACAAGAAAAATCTGGAAAATAATTTCAAGGAAAAGAAAAAGAAAAGCAAAACCCTAAAGTTCATGACAATAACAAGATTCATGCAATTTTTTATTGTCAAATAAATGTAAAAATAGTATTAAGTAACTAAGGTAGTAACTTAGAATGAAAGATGATGGATTGAACCTTACTCTTTTGGAACAATGAAAGCTGAAATTTTTGTAATGTTCTTGGTGTTATTGAATTTTTTGTCTTTTGATCTTTGTGTATGTAAGTGTAATGTGTTAGTATGTGTATTTGATCTTAGTAGGTGAAAAAAGTGTGTGTTAGTGTGTGTGCAGGATTTTAGTAGGTGAAAAAAGTGTGTGTTAGTGTGTGTGTAGGATTTTAGTGTGTGAAAAAAGTGTAAAGTGTGTGTGTAGGATTTTAGTGTGTGAAAAAAGTATAAAGTATGTGTAAAAGTGAAAGAATGAACCTAGTATTTTCTAATTGAGTCCTACTTTTTTATTCTTTAGTAGAGGTATTTATAGTGCTAGTTGTCTTGATCACCAAGAATACTACAAAATAACAAAAATGCCACCGGTAAGAAAAATTTTAATTTTATTATTAAAAAAATGTTTTAATCCAAAAAATCAAGAATTAATACAAAGAAACGACAGTAAATTTCAAAATTTGCCAAAAAAATTGAAAGTAGATTTCAAATTAAAGGTTAGAGCTTAAAATTAATAAAAAATGCGCACGGGGTGTGAAATGACGATTTTATCCTTAGACAATGAAAATACACAGAAAATAGCGATTGACCTCAACAAATTACCAAAAATTAAAAATGAGCTTAAACCCCTAGGAAATCCATTTACGACTCAAAAATTGACGAAAAATGAATTTAAATTGTAAAATAACGATTTTGCCCCTAAACAATAAAAATTCACAAAAAAATAGCTATTGACTTCGAAAAATTACCAAAAGTTAAAAATAAGCTTAAAACCCTAGGACATGCATTTATGACTCAAAAATTAATGAAAAATGAATTAAACTGCGGAATGATGATTTTGTCCCTGAATGCAATATTTACAGAAAAAATAGTGATCGTCCTCGAAAAAATCAAGAAAATTTAAAAACATGCTTAAAGAATTAGAAAAATAACTTTGGGGCCTAAAATGAGCTAAAATGGCATTCGTAAAGCGAAATTACCATTTTGCCCTTGTGCTGGTAGAATGTAAAAAGAATATCAATTAAATTCGAAAAAATCATAAAAAATTAACAAATTCGTATGAAAGTAAAAATATGAATTTAAAACCCCTAAAGCTAATGAAAAAATGTTTACAGATAAAAAATTACTATTTTGCCCCCCAGATTATTAAAAAATTAAAATTTGACCCAAAAAATATAAACATGCTCCCCAATGTTTGAAAATGAATGGTGTGTCAAAATTTGGTGTCTACAACTATCTCAAGTTTGGACAATGCCATTCATTTCGTTTCTTACTCTGAAGTCGGTAATCCAAAAGGACATTATGGGTAGGAAAATGTGACAATTGAAGGTTCACGAGTGAGAAAGTCAATGTGCCAGCATCGGGCTATTTTGGAAAGTTGATAACTGCAATTGCTTGAGGTTTCTTGTTTGTATTGATTATTTTGTGGCAATGGCAGAATTCAAATAGGAATGACATCCAAAGATAAAAAGGCAGCTTTTAAGCCATCATTTCAAAGATAATTTTGAAAATGTTTATTTGATTGCATTTTACTTATTCAATCTTCATGTGTTTTTGTTATTTATTGTACCAAAGTTTTGTTGCACGTAAAATGTTTTTGTACACAAATGAATAGTGATGATTAATTTTATTGACTTTTGAATGAAGAGCAAAGACAATCCTATGTTTGCCGGAAAGCTTAAGCATACAGGAATTAAAGGACTGTTTTGGGATTTGATCTAAATTGGGAATCAAAATCCATTAAGTTCAAGAGATTGTAGAAAGTAAAGCAAGAGATTATATCAGATAGTCGATTGGCAATCTTCATGTACATATGCACTAGCAGAGTCGAGAGACCGTTGTGTGCTGGTATCATTTTTGCAATTGTAGTTGTTTTCTCTTTTTGCAGGTGCGATCATACCATTTTCAATTGAGGCCTTCATCAAGGATAAAAATTAGGGCAAATTCTTTTAAGTTAATGTTGGTTTAATCAAGGGCACAATTCAATTCAAATATTGATTTCAAAAATTGACACTAGGGAAAATTTTTTGAGAAAAATTTGATTTCCAAATTGATTTTGATGCTCTATGCTTAATTTAAAACTTACAAATTTTTGGAATGATTGATTTGAAATAAATTTTGATGTCATATAATAGCATTGAATCTGGAAAAGAGTGCTTTCAAATTAGTTTGATGCCATACATTGAGGCAAAATTTTTTTAAAAATTTTTTTTAGTTGATTTGAATACAATATTCGACAGTTGTTTTTAAATTTTTTTGTCTTAAACTTTTCTATGCATTTTGTCCAACAGTCTGGACCTCACTTTATTCATTCTAGTCTGGTGGTCTAAACCCTCGTGTTTCCTTCATTAGTTTTGCATCATGCATTCATGTATTTATCCAACAGCTTAGATCACATCATCATGTTTTACTTTCTCAAATGAGCCCTTGTCTGGTACATGTCCAGCACATTGCATGTTTTCAATTTGTTCACTATTTTGCACACCACTTGTTTTGATCTATCAACTATTTCGCACATTTTATATTTTCTGTTAAGTCCCAGCTTGTCTGTTGGACTCCAACTCGTCCGTTGGGTTTATTTTCTATTAAATCCCAACTCATCCGTTGAACCCCAGCTCGTCTATTGGGTTTACTTTTCTGTTAAGTTCCAACTCGTCCGTTAGGTCTCAACTCATCCTTTGGGTTTACTTTTCTGTTGAGTCCCAGTTCGTCAATTGGTCCCTAGCTCGTCTATTGAATTTACTTTTCTGTTAAGTCCAAACTCGTCTATTGGGCCCCATCTCGTCCGTTGGATTTACATTTTTGTTAAATCTCAACTCGTCCGTTGGATCCCAACTCATCCATTGGGTTTACATTTCTGTTAAGTCCCAACTCATCCGTTAGGTTTTAATTTCTGTTTATTTTAGTCTGACACCCAGACTCTGTATTTTCATACATTCATGCATTCATTTGTCAGTCCGCACCCCATTTGCAAGTTTTATTTTTTTTAGTAATTATCTAGCATATATCCAGCATAATGCATGTTGTTTGAATGTGTCTATTAATTTGCATATTGTGTTTTCATTTCATCGTCTTTATTTTTCAGTTTTCGGTGGGCTCAATCTTTACATTGGGTACCGATTTTCATTTTCACTTCTCGGTAGGCTCAATCTTTGCATTGGGTACCAATTTTCATTTTCAGTTTACAATAACCTCAATCGTCAGTATTCGATATCGTCTTTATTTTTAGTTCTCGATAGGCTCTGTAACACCCTAGAAATGCACTTACAAGAGACATTTTTCTTATTTAGGGTTAAGTGTTAATCCTTGATTTATTAGTTGGAAGATTTCTTGAGTTAATTAGGTTAATTAGCTAAGATTTTCATTATTAAGCAAGAACACCTAAGTACTAAAGTTAGAATAATTTTACTTGACCATTTAATTTATATTAGTGTTTAAATTTTGATTAGCTCATTTTACTATTTTCTAGTCTTTTGACTACTTGAATTTTAGCTCAATTTTACTCAAAAATTTCACTTATTTTCTTGCTTTATTTTCTTTTCCCTTGGCTGAAATTTTTCTCTTTCTTTTCTTTTTCTCTTGGCCGAAAATTCTTCTCTCTTCTCTTTTCTTTTTGGCCGAAATTCTTTTCTTTTTTTTTCTCCTTATGGCCGGATTTCTCTCTCCCTATTTTACTCTCTTTTTGCTTTAATAATTTGTGTCTTAATATTGCTAGTATTAGGTGATAAGAGGTTAATGAGTTCTACCAATCAAATTGATCCAAGTTAGCTACTCTTGCATTAAAAGACTACCTCTTCACTTTATTCTTGTTAGGTTTTAATTGGTTAATCTTTTTCCCACCTTTTCTTTATTTCTTTTCCATTTTTCCTAGCCTATTTCTTTCTCTTTCTTCTCCTTCTTGGCCGGCCATCTCTCTTTCTCTTCTTCTCTCATTTTGCTCTCAACTTCTTGAAGTTTTCTCTCTAAAGTTTGGGCAAATCCACCATAGGAAGTGAGCTTCTTTCCTTTCTAAGCAAAGTTCTAAGCATATCTAAGGTATTTACTATGAACTTTTCCTATTAATTTCAAGTTTTAATTAGTTTTTATGCAAGCTTAAACCTAAGATTCTTGTTGGTACTACTTGGAGAACTTAGTTAGAATTGGAGATTTACTTGCTAGATAAAGTGTTCTTGTGGTTAGATAGACTAGTATATGGCCTTTAAACCTTGAAATTTCATGTGTTATATGTTGTTTGGTTGAAGATTCTTGGAGTAGAATTCTTGGAATTTAGTGGAATTTTGATTGAATTTGAACTTGAGTTGAACATAAAAGTTGTAGAACTTGTTGAATTGGGTTGGATTGTTGATTTTTCTTGCAGGAAAAAAATTTGGGTTAGTCCGATTTTAAGGGGAAATGCTGTCGAAATTTTGGTAGAATTAAAAGAAGAAAAATTGACAAGTGAGATTTTAAGCTTAGAATATGTTCAATTGAAGGAAATTGAAGTGTAGAAATTTTTAGAAATGATCTAGTGATAGATTAAATTTTCTTAGAATAAGTAAACCCTAAACCCTAGAAACCCTAAAACCAAAACCCTAGAAATAAGTGGGGTATTTTTCTTGAATTTTTCTTACTAAATTTACTAGGGGTTTAATTGAGTTTTCATTATATTATTTCTTTTAAATTTCAGGGTCCGAAAATGCATCACGACCATTTTACGAGATATTTTCTTAGGCATTCCAGGTGAGTGTCTCTATGTGTGCATGATGCATGAAATGTTATGTTTCACTTGTACATATTATGTTACACTTGCAAATATTATGTGATAAAATGTGCTACTTGAGGAAAGATGTGTACTTTATCGCATCTATTCCGTAATGTGTTATATGCTTTCACTATTCAACGTGTTACTTGTGCGTGAGACTTCCGTGACTAACTTTACCGTTACTTCACGGATAGTCAACTCGGACAGGCTTGGGAGGTTATAAGGTGCTGGGTGTTTTAGGGCGTGACGTTCTTTCCCTTTTGAGTTGTGAATCCCCAAAGAGGCCAACTCCGGATTGAACTTTCTTGCGTGTTGGCCCTCCAAGGTCGAGATTACTCCCTGGATGTGGTAGCTTGTACGGAGGTTATAAGGTGAACGGTGGTTAGGGCTTGTGTGATAAAACTGGCATGTCCTTTGATAAAGACCTGAGCTATTATCTCGGTCCCTATTTTCATGGGTTACATGATCATTACTTGCTTCTCCTGCGGTTGAGCTTGCTCCCGTAGTCGAGCCTTGTATCCGCCCTTGACTACTTGATAATTAAATTGTTCATATCTTGTTTATTTAATTTATCAATTATTTTATTTACTAAAATAATGAGTTCTTGATATGGTTGCATGACTTGGACATTCACTAGGGCTATTATAGCTCATTCCTTTTATTTGTTTTCCTTTACTCAGGTTTCCTGAAAAATTAAAGCTGGAACAACTGGTTTTGAATATTATAGATGTTTTAGTTATTGTAATAGCCAAACTGTGTTAGGCTATCTTTGTGAGAATCATGTATATTATGACATGTAAACTTTTGATGTGACTTGTACCTTTAAGTAAATAATATGAGTGTATTTTATTTTATTCCATTTTATTTTATTTTATTTTATTTTGAGTTAAGTACGCTTGGATGTTTGCGTGAGTGCGTGATTCGAGTCCTGGCGAGAGCTAGGCAGGCAGTCCGCTAAGCCCTTTGGTGCGCCTCTGGGTAAGGTGGGGCTGTCACAGTTGGTATCAGAGCTTAGGATTGAATCTTGTCTCTAGTGCTAGTCTTGTTTGGGGTGTCGGGTAGGAAATTTGGGTTGAGTCGGTTACGCTTGGGCCTGATCAACCTGAGTGTGAGAGATAAGATCCGAATTTCCGCACCTGGATGCTATTGTGTATATGCTTGAGAATGTGTTTAGGTTACTTTTAAGCTTGATATTTGAGTGTAATATTTAAGTATTATTTATTATTAAGTATTTGTGGGATAGACTTAATTAATTTATTATTTAAACATGTAGGTATGTTCAGCGAGCGGTCAAGGTGAGGGATCACGGGCATTACAGCCAGCTTGACGTGGCCCCGACCCAGCATGAGGCATCGTAGACGACCGATAGTTCATTTTCCGTGAGGGACCGAGTCACCCCTACCGTACATTTTCACCTGCCCGTCGAGTTCCGCCCTGCTTGCGGTTGTTGGAAGGACATACTCTTATCCCGATCATGTCGTGCTTTCTTTGATAGAGGATAGTAGGCGGGTGGAGCGTGATAGTGATACTTCCCGGGCCCGTGTTCACGAGCTGAGAGAGACAAGTTAGGGCTCAGGCTCAGAGGATTTCGTGACTTAGAGACTGCTGTTCAAGAAGAATAGCAGAGGACTGATGCTTATCGAGAGCAGTACCAGGAGGTGCATGGCCGTCTCACACGTGTGGTACAGCATGTCCGGGACCACACGGGACGACTTGTAGATGAGCGTGGTCTGCTAGTAGGTCATGTGTTAGATGAGGTGCGAGATATGGCTCAGCACCCAAGGGCCAGGACAGGCGGCGCCTCCACCTCTTGGGGCCGAGGAGGCTCCTGGGGGTGAGCAGGAGATGGATGTGAGCTCGGCCGGATCAGTCCAGTTGGACTAGATCTCGGACTAGATCTTTAGATGGGTTTATGTACCAAAACCTTATGCTAGTTTTGTTATGTTTTATATGTACGACATGTTTTGTATGTGACTCTTGGAAATGTGTAAATTGAACTACTTGTATAAATATGTGTGATCTTGTTGGCATGAAACTTGATTTCCTTATTAATCTTGAATTTGTGCATTTTACATTTTATCTTGACATCTATTATGTAGATATTAAAATAAATTTATTTATGTTATTATAGCATATTAAGTCATGAGTGGACGTGGTCGCGGTAGAGGACGTCCCCGTCGTCAAGACCGGGATGAAGACGCTACCTCTAGCATAAATCCACCTTCAGGAGCTGATCCAATGATTGCGGTCTTGAATCGAATGACCGACGTTCTAACTCAACTGGGAACTCGGCAGAACCCAGCAGTGGAAGTTGGTGGTCCTCATAGAAACCTGGCAGTAGGGGAAGATGTAGCCCTGGAATGGTTCCAGAAATTTAACCCCCCTAAGTTTAATGGCAGTCCAAAGCCAGAAATTGCTGAAAAATGGTTAGAAGACATTGAGAAAATTTTTACTGCCTTGAAGTATACAGATGAACGGCAAGTGACATTCGCCGTGTTCCAATTGGAAGGTGCTGCCACCCCTTGGTGGAATTTAATCAACGCCAAGTGGGAAAGACAATCAAACTCCAAGGACATGGGTCAACTTCACTAGAGAGTTCAAGGAGAAGTATATCCCCGTGCGAGTACAAGAAAAGCGGGAAGATGAATTTTTGAAATTAAGACAGGGGTTGCTGAGTGTAGCTGAGTATGAGGCTTAGTTTACTAAACTGTCTCGTTATGCCCCGGAACTTGTAGCCACTGAACGGCGAAGAAAGAGGAGATTTATCCAAGGCTTAAATTTGGAGATCCAAGACGCCCTCGCAGCTGCCACCATTGAAACGTATGAAGCTGCAGTGGAAAAAGCGCAGCAAGTGGAGGAAACCAAGTCCCTGGTCCGCACAGGTGAAGGCAAGAAAACGGAAAATACCAACAATGCTCGACCTTCAACTGGAAACTCTCCAGTCCCTAAGATGGGAAGGGGAACTGGAGGAGTGAGAATTGGGCAAGGATGCCCCGTTCGGAAGAACAAGAGGTGCACTGGTGAGAAGGGCTCCGCCAAGAAGTGAACAAAAGGAGGATACTCAAAAGGAGAAACAGTCATCAGCTACTCCGGTTGCTTGTGGGTATTGCGGTAAAGGCGGGCATGTGGAAGATGACTGCTGGAGAAAGAACCGGAAATATTTGCTTTGCGACAGTGGAGATCACCGAATAAATCAATGTCCAAGACAGGCCGCCAGTGGACCGAGCACCGTTCAACCTGGGCCCAAGAAGACCAATCAAGCCAGGGAGAGCGGGAATAAACGGAAAGTGCCAGCTCACGTGTATGCCCTCGACAAACGGGATGCCCAGGAGTCACTAGCAGTGATTGAAGGTATGATTCTTGTTTTTCATCGTTTGGCTAAACTACTAGTAGACCCTGGTTCCACCCATTCCTTCGTGAACCCTCAATTTATGACTACTTTAGAGATACAACCTGTTAAGTTGTCTTATGAATTGGAAGTGAGCACTCCGACTGGGGACCATTGCCTGACAACTAATCTTGTTTACCAAGATTGTGAGCTTCGGGTAGGAGAAAGAAAATTTCTAACAGATCTCATAGCTTTACCTATTCGGGGTTATGATGTAATACTAGGCATGGATTGTTTGACCCGGTATAGTGCTCAACTAAATTGTGGGACGAAAGTGGTGGAGTTTAGCATACCGGGCGAACCTATTTTAAGGTTGGATGTTAAGAAAACCCTAGCTTCCTCAAATCTTCTTTCGGCCATGCAAGCTAGGAAATTGATGTTTCGAGGGGTAGTAGGATACCTTGCTTATTTAATTAATACACCTGAGGATAAAGTGAGACTTGAGGATGTGCTGGTGGTAAAAGAATTTTCGATGTGTTTCCCGAAGAATCAAGCTCCTTACCTCCGGAGAGAGAAGTGGAATTCAAAATAGAATTGGTACCCGGAGTATCGCCAACATCTAGAACCCCATACCGCATGTCCCCTGCAGAACTCGGGGAACTTAAGGTCCAACTCCAGGATTTGTTAGAAAGAGGGTTTGTCAGGCCGAGTGTATCACCATGGGGAGCCCCAGTGTTATTTGTAAGGAAGAAAGATGGTACTCTTAGGCTTTGCATTGACTATCGAGGGTTAAATAATGTCACCATAAAGAATAAGTATCCTTTACCTCACATTGATGAATTGTTTGATCAACTGGAAGGGCCTGTAGTATTTTCCAAAGTGGATCTCAGACAAGGGTACTATCAATTAAAAATTAAGGAGGAAGATGAATCAAAAACTGCTTTTAACACTCGATATGGTCATTACGAATTTGTGGTGATGCCTTTTGGGTTAACTAATGCCCCGGCGGCTTTTATGGATTTAATGCATAGGGTTTTCAGACCATACTTGGATCAGTTTGTAGTGGTTTTTATTGATGATATTTTGATATTTTCCAAGTCCCATGGAGAGCATGAGCAACATTTGAAGATGGTGCTACGAAACTTGAGAGACAACAAGTTGTATGCCAAGTTTAGTAAGTGCGAATTTTGGAAGGACCAAGTGTCATTTTTGGGTCATGTCATTTCGGGAGAGGGAATAGCAGTAGACCCCTCCAAGGTAGAAGCCGTGGTTAGTTGGAAACGACTCGAGAATCCCACCGAAGTTCGTAGTTTCTTGGGGTTAGCTGGCTATTATCGGAGGTTTATTAAGGATTTTTCAAAGATAGCTACACCACTCACTGCTTTGACCCAAAAGAATGTTAAGTTTAAGTGGGATGAACGGTGCGAACAGAGCTTCACTGAACTCAAGAAACGATTGACATCTGCCCCAGTGCTAGCATTGCCTAATGAAAATGAAACTTTCAATGTGTACACAGATGCTTCACGGGAAGGCTTAGGATGTGTGTTAATGCAAGGGAAACACGTAGTTGCCTACGTTTCCCGTAAGTTAAAACCTCATGAAAGGAATTATCCCACACATGACCTAGAATTAGCAGCGGTGGTTTTCGCACTCAAGAAATGGAGGCATTATTTGTATGGAGTCACCTTTGAAGTATATACAGATCATAAGAGTCTGAATTATTTGTTTTCTCAGAAAGAGTTAAATTTGCGACAACGTAGATGGGTGGAGTTATTGGAGGATTACGACTGTACTATTAATTACCATCCGGGTAAAGCTAATGTTGTTGCAGATGCTTTAAGTAGGAAGGTTCAAATGGCTAGTCTGGTCATCTGTGAATGGGACTTGTTGGAGCGATTGAGTGAAAGCAATCCAAGGATAGCTGGCTCTAAAGTGATTTGTGGAAACATAAGTGCACAATCTGAATTGTTGAAACAAATCCAAGAAGCTCAAGGCAAGGATCTCACACTATAGAAGCGGATAGAGAAAGCCAAAGTGGGGAACCTACCTGAGTATAGTGTTGGACCCGAAGGGACTGTTGAGATTCCGAAACCGTATCTTCATCCCAAGAGACGAAGAGTTGAAGAGAGTAATCATGGATGAGGCCCATCGTTCCAGGTACACTGTGCATCCGGGGAGTACAAAGATGTACCAAGATTTGAAGAAACTTTATTGCTGGGATAATATGAAGAGGGAAATAGCAGAGTATGTGCAAACTTGTCCTACGTGTCAGCAGGTAAAAGCCGAACATCAGAGACCGTCAGGACTACTACAACCTTTGGAAATCCCAGAGTGGAAATGGGAGCATATTGTCGCGTCCGAAAAAATCGTAAAAGTAAAAAGTGTGCTAAGTGGGGTCGTTGCCTG
This sequence comes from Mitragyna speciosa, assembly GCA_024721245.1. Taxonomy (NCBI): domain Eukaryota; kingdom Viridiplantae; phylum Streptophyta; class Magnoliopsida; order Gentianales; family Rubiaceae; genus Mitragyna; species Mitragyna speciosa. The sequence continues at coordinate 14,369,425 of CM045558.1, read as the reverse complement.
TCGCGTCCCGAAAAGACGGTCCAGTCCGAGACCCTTTTTAACAAAGCAAGTTTTGGGAAAAACCGTGCGCGTGTGTGAAAAATTAAATTTTAGTAAAAAAGTGTATTTTAAGAAAAATGATATTTTAAAAGAAAACAAGGCTGGGACTAAAAATGCGACAGGTTTGGCCAAATAATTTTTTGAAAAAGGGTTTTATTTTTAAAATGGAATCGCCACTTGATACTGAGTTAGGGTGTACCAAGTCACCCGAAAAATCGTTTAATAAAATAAAAATAAAATTAAAAAAAAAACATTTTAAAGCCCTTTTTCGACTCCGGTCTACGAAAAACGAGAGAAAAAGGTCCGGGAGTCACATTTGAAGAAAGGGAAGGCAAAGGCTTGCGCCTAAGGCACCCTTTCAACCTAGCCGAGGCTAGTTGCGAGGTTTAATCAAAATTTCCTAAATTAACCCTAAATTCTATCGCGTTCGGATGTATTTAAATGAATGCAAATCCTAAATCCTAAATGTGGATATCGGAAGGGTCGGAATATTCCCGTCGAAGGCTTAGTCGGAATTATCGCATTAATTACGAAACCCGAGTCGAGACCTCGAGGGAGTCACGAGCTTTGAATGCAAAATGAAATGCAAAAAGAAAAGAAAATAATAATATATAGTAAGTGAAGAAAGAAGGTGGGTATGCAACATGACGGGTACGGGGACTAATATCTCGTGACTGAATGTTCCTACTCACGGAGGGAGGAACGGCATGTACGCCACCGCTTCCCACGTGAGTAGGCGACTATTTCCTAGTTGGAATCACACAAATGTCCTAAAGTCTAAGTGAAATGCAACCTAAATGTCATGCATTTTAAAAATGTATTAAAACAATAGTAATAATAAGAATAATAAGAATAATAATAATAATAATGATAAAAATCATGCCGAATGGAAAGAAAACTAAACATGTGTGAAGTGGGATGTAAAATGCACACAAGTGCACCTAACACTAAAATGTCCTAAGGGTCTAGCGTTGAACTAGCCCCGTTCTAAAAATCTCACTAGCGTTAGACTAGCGAGAACAAGAAATGAAGCCACAACTAGCGTTGAACTAGTGTGGTGACGGAATATCATAAAACATGAATTTAAATAATAAAACGTGAATTAAAAGCAAATTAAGCATATAAAGACATATAAAATCAAATATGAGCACATAACACATAAGCATGATATCTAGATGCAAAATCCTAATGAAAACAGTAAAAGAAATAAACACATAAGCACACAAAAGCAAATAAATCCTAACTATTACACTGGGGGGGCTTGATTTATAATTTAAGGGGGGAAATTAAAAATACCCTATCTATTACACTGTCTATCTATTTACACAATTCTTGCTAAGATACGAGAAAAATAATCTAACTATTACATTGACTAGCTAAATACAAAATATTATATTTTTCAAAATAATAAAAATCTAAAATTAAACAAATTAACTACGTGAATACGCAACAAGTATATAAAATAAAAAATAAACCAATAATAATGCAAATAATGCATAAAATCACATTGAAGCATATTAGAGCACATAAAGAGGAAAATAACAAGAAGTCGGGCTACCTCTTTAGAGACCCGGTACCAAAGCTTAAAAAAATGAACACACACGTCAAGGTACCACTGTGTAAAGTAAGAAATCATAAAATGTAAAATATGACAAAGTAATTTCAAGAAATTGGGGCAAATGCAAAATTCTAGCAAACCAAGGAGAGTAAAACATAAATTCTAGTAAGAAAAGTGGTAAGAACATTAATTTACAGCAAATATGGAGGTAAAACTGAAAATTTCAGCAGAGTATTAAGGGCTAAAATTAAAAATTCATCAAAATATCGGGCCTTAAAACTAAATCCAATCACTTGAAGTGATTAAAACGAAATTCCAGCAACATATTAAAGACTAAAACACAAATTCTATCAACAATTGGGGGCTAAAACAAAATTTCCAGCAATACACGAAAACCAATTGAAAAATCCAGCAAAACAAGAAGAACTAAAATTGAATTTCCAGCAAAATATATGGACTAAAATGAATTTCCAGCAACAAGTAATAACTAAGAATTAATTTCCAGCAAACAGTGTGGGATAGATATGAATTTCCAGCAATACACAAGGGTTAATTAAAAAAAATCCAGCAAACAATAAGGACTGAAATTGAATTTCCAGCAAACTATAGAGATTAAAATGAGTTTCCAGCAACAAATAATAGCTAAGAATGAATTTTCAGCAACCATAAAGGATCAAATTATAAATCACAGCACATTGGGCTTGAAGTTGATAAATTACAGCAACTTAAGGTGTCAAAATTGCAAAAGAATCAAGAAAGAGAGCATGAAAACACCCCCAGCATCTCTGTTAGTGTATGCTCTAAAACCAAATTGGTTTTTGGGATTTTTATTACGCTTATTTCGTGTTATACTTATATATGTGGCATTTTCTTTGTCATTTAATACTTGTTATTAATATTACTTGTTTATTTGATAAAGTCCATAGAATATTAACTGTGTATAAGAGATTGTAAGAGTTACAATGATGAGACTCTTATTACACATTAAGTTATATTCTTAAACATCCCTAGTCGTAGTATTAATGAGATTGGACATCATTAATATGAGAAGACTAGCACATACTTTGCCTCTACTTATGGTAAGTAGTAGTTGATCTCGTCAACTATGGCGTGTGACACCTAAGCTGGTATGTGGATGCTTGTTAGAGAACAAGTTCATTGGATTGATCCGCCAAGAGTTACTATTCTTAGTGCTTATGAATTATACTCTTAATGGCAATGGTGTAAGTGATCCTTAGACTTGAGATTACCATGGTATCTTGAGTGTGGATTGCTATGCTTTGACTCTATTGCTCGGTGCTCGTAAAAGAGTAGCCCATACGGTAGAGATTGGGTATAGTATGAAGCATGGAAGGATAGTGAGTAATCGATATAGGATTCACCACTCCTTATTATAGGAGAGTATATCCCGGATTGGCCACTTGTTGAAATATGACTTAAAGAATCTTTTGCGCAAAAGTGAAAGTATGACTTGAAAGAGTTTCAAGGTTATACTTTTATGAAAGTTGTATTTCGGGAACAAGAAATCATTAATTAGTCATTTAAAGAGTGCGCACTACACTCTTAGACTAATTGGGATATAGTGTGGTGAAAGGATATTAATTACACGGTAACATTGTCATTGATAGGTGTAGTCTACCATATGACTTTCCTATTCACTTGGGTGGTCATGATGCATTGCTAGACGCCACTCATGATCTATAAGTGCAAATTAATTAATTAGGGAATTAATGATAAATTAAAGTGTTAATTTATCTGGCTCTTAATTAATTAATTAATGAGTTATAATTTGTACTTATTGCCAACGTGAATGGAACCTAATGGGTCACACACAATAAGAACATGGTCTTTGGGTTAAATTGTTATTAAGATAAGTATAAGATACTTATGGGGTTAATTTATGCGATAAATTAACTTAAAGGACTTAATTATAAATATTCTAAGTCTTGATGGAAATTAGTTTCCTAAAAGGAATTAAGAAGCTATTTGGTTTCCTTTTGGAATTGGTTTCCTAAAGGAATAGGATTAGCTTAAGGTAAGCTTCCTAAACCTTCTTGGTTTCCAATTGCTCTTGTTTCCTTAAAGACTAGGATACTACATCTATAAATAAGTCCATGCCTTGACTCTTGAAAGATTGATGAAACATAACACAAAATTTAGAGAGAGAAAAATTGAGAGCTTGGTGGCGTTTTTCTCTCCAAGAAAAACGCCACACCTCCATCCCTAATTGTTAGGGTTTCAACTTCTTTCTTCTTCTTGTGTTCTTCATGAATCATTCAAGGGAGCTAGCACTCAAAAGGCAAGGCAAGCAAGCCCAAAGGTTCCTAAAGATCATGTTCGTGTGGATACCGTTGGAGGCTCGACACTTGGAGGGCTTTTCATGGTAGATCAACACCTTCATCGAATAGGATCTTGCCCTTTGAAGCATAGAAACCTTCTATGCTTGAGGTATTTGTGCTAAACACCCTTTAATCGTATAGATTACATCAAAGAGATTCCATGGCTAAGGTAATAAATTTTTAAATTTTCCGCTGCGTTACTCCCCTTATTACCTTACAGTGGTATCAGAGCCTCCTTTGATTATATCTATATGATTTATGTTTATTTAATTGTCATAAATATGGATGGTTTGTTCTTGATGAAATTTGTCTCAAAATTGTTTTAGAAAAATCAAGAGTTTGATTTTTAAGATAAGTTCTTAATTGTTTAAAAGTGTTTTAAATAATTAAGATGAGTTCTTATGGTTGTATTCAAGGTTTCTAAATTATTTTTACGTGCTAAAAGGGTTTTAACATGTTTTGATTCAAAAGAGTTTTGAAAAAGACCAAAGAATTTCAAAGATCGTATTTTCTGGACACAAACCGCGCGAAAACTCGCGCGCGTTTTTACCCACGGTTAAAAACTCGTATGTTCTGTCAACAAACCGCGGATGAAACCGCGCACGGTTTGTCCCACGGTTCGTAAACCGCGGATGAACCCGCGCACGGTTTGTCCCACGGTTTGCTGGCAGAGTTCTAGCGAGATTTTTCCTAATTTTTTCGAAAACGCGAATTTTAGAATTTTCTCTACAAAACACTTTCCAATTTTAATTGTTAATATTTGGAAAGTTAAATATTGGAAACCTACACCTTCTATAACTTTATTTTTGAGACAAATAAATTCAAGAATATTAATCTAATTAATTTAGACCATGTGATTTATGACTAGAATTAAATAAAGTAATTTATTTAATTGTTAAATATTATGATGGCATGGTGGATGATTATGGACTATGACCAATGTGATTGAATGGTTGAATTTTTTATTAATTTTGATGGTTGGCTTGTATTGGTTTTTAAAATAGGGCCTGCGCTGTCCTGCCTTCTCTATTATTCTCATGTAATTCTCTTCTCACCTAACTCCCCTCGAATGTAACTCGAGGTTTCTTAGTCAATACATGTAATGTACATTGTGTAGGTTAGAGTTAGGTTTTAATTTTCTAAATTGTTTAGAATAGAATTACATGTGTAATGTACAAAGAAGATGGAGATGGAACCAAGGAGCAACCATGGAGGCTCATCAAGAGTTGAAGACCTCCCAAGGAATGCATCAAGGAGTTGATCACATCCCTTAGGAATTTGACCATATATTTTCCTTAAGGCTCGAGGAAAATATTTTAGTTAAGTCCATAATCATCCACGGTTTATTGTGCATGTTTTTATTTTATATGTCGATATATTTTAATTACATGCTATGATGAGACTATATATTGTATAATTAAAATAAAAATCCCTCAAATAAAATATTAAGTCACTAGCCTTCCATTATTGTAGTAAAAATCATAGTTCTTGCTAAGTGTTGACACGTTGGCCTCCGTCAAGGTCACCTTACCTAGAGCATGTTTTTTACTATGAGATATGATCTCCAAATAATGGGTCTGACTTAACAAAAATGCTTAATTTGTTGGTTTCCATCAAGGCTATGGTGTTTTTGAGGCGATATTAAGTCAATATATACAAGTTGCCTTCCATTATTATAGCAAAAACGAAGAGTTCTTATTAAGTGTTGACACGTTGGCCTCCGTCAAGGTCACCTTACTCGGAATATGTTCTTGCTATGAGATGTGATCTCTGAATAATGGGTATGACTTAACAAAAATACATAACGAGTTTGGCCTCCGTCAATGTTATGATATTTTTTGAGGCAATGTTGGGAAACACATAAGATGTGAATATCAAGAGTTGATACCCAACAATCTAGGAGTCACAAGAGTTGTGATTGATAAAAGTTATCTACCTAATCGAAGTTACCTTTGGGGCATTGGCCTCCGTCAAACCCAAAGTTGATTAGATGGGATCCTAGCCCACTAGGAATCTCCAATGGATTTCCGAATCAATATTTTGAGGGTTATTGATTTGAAGTAAAATAGTGGGAGCAAACCAAATAAATTCGAAGCCCACATTTTTGGTTTGCAATTATAACACGAAACAAATACTTGTACTATCTTTTCATTTGTTGTAGAATGAATGTACACATGAACACACTTATCACCCTATATCTCCATTTATATACGATTTTCTTGGACTAGTGTAAGACTTGAGAATAGTTCTTAAGCACAATTGGCTATGTCCTTGATACCCACTTCCACTTGTCCTATAGATGACAATTATAGTTAGGAAACAATGTGCATACAAGATGCATAAAAGATGATAATGATATTGCTACTTATATCATAATATCATCTATAATTCCTAAGCTATAAAAGTAGCACAAATTGATAGATCTTTTTGTCTGTGATTGTGCATCTCAAAGAGTTGTTGATACACAATCTAGGACCATTAGATCTGAGATATCTAAAGAGTAGTCTATCAAGGAAGAAAGGGGCACTTTATTGCTTGTCAAGGGGAAACCCAAGCGTAGTCTTAAGAAGACCATAGTAGCTATGACAAAGCTTAAAGGTGTGATCAAAATGGACAAGTCTAAGGGCACATGTTTCCAATTCTATTGGAAAGGGAATTGTAAGGCTCGTTACAATACTAAGAAGTTAAAGAGGCTTAGTGAAGCTTCTACTTCTAAGTATGTTTATATTTGAGATAAATTTATCTACTAATTAAGACCATTGGGTATAAGATACTGGATTTAGATCCCATATTTGCAAAAATGTGCAAGGTCTTAAAGCATGGTAGACAATAAGTAAGGAGAAAGTCAAACTACATGTGATGAATGGAGCAAGAGTTGCTACACTCGTTGTAGAGACTTATACACTCTTTACCAACTGGGTTTGTTCTAGTAATTTAAAACATTGTTATTATGTTGTGATACTTACAAAAGAACATGAAATCAATTCACATTAAATGTGAAAAGATTTACCATTACAAAAGAGAATATATATACTGTTCTTTTACGTAATGGTGTTCTTTGTGGTATTAGATCACTAAAACAATGTTTTACAAATCCTAGACCTTGATAAGTCCATTCTCAAACATAGACAAAAACTCTATATTTTGAAACAACTATCCTTCTGGCATTATAGACTTGGTCATGTGAATGAGAAACGCACTTCCAAATTACATAATAGTTGTGTACTTGGACTCATTCAATTATGAATCGTTTGAGACATGTGATTCTCATTTACTTTGAAAGATGACCAAAACACCTTTTATTTGAAAAAGGTGAATGTGCTAGTGATCCTCATAGAACGTTAACATATAGATGTTTTTAGCTCAATGTCGATCCATGCTAGAGGATGTTTATCATACTTCATCACTTTCATGGATGATCATATGGGATATGATTATGTGTATCATATGATACACGCATCCATGGCCTTTGAAATGTTCAAAGTCATTAAAGTTGAAGTAAGAAAAACAAGTTGACAAGGGTAAGATTTGACCTATGTGGATAATACTCAATGTCAAGTGTTTCAAAATAATTAAAGAAGAATGTGATTCTTTCTCAATGTCTCTACTTGACACACCATTGTTGATGATTTGTGAAAGAGGAGAAGTTGTACCCTATGAGATATGGTACAAGTAATGATGAGCCATGCTACAATTCCTAACCTCATTTTAGGGGTTCTTATCTTAGATGCCAACTCCTATACACTCAACCATGTTTCGACAAATGTCTATTTGTGGGGTATCCTTGTGAAAACAATGGACACCACTTCTATAATCCCCTGAGCAAAACGTTTGTCTCAAGAAATGTCTTTTTCTAGAAAAAATAGTTATTCTTAAAAGAGACAGTGGGAGTAAGATAGAACTTGAAAGGTTCAAGAACCATGAATTGACAAAGATCAATAGTTGGAACTAGAGCTTATGCCACATGTTGATGAGGCGCAACGGAAGTTCAAAGTGCACAAAATCTTCAAAAGATTGGTAGAGTGTGTTATACTCTTGAGAAATACAGATTTCTCACGTATGAGATATATAGATTTCTCATTAGAAAGAGCAATAATGTATTAGTCATATATGATGACAAACCTACCAGTCACGAAGAGGTTTTGTCTAATGTAGACTCCTTGACGTGGCAAGATGCCATAAAATCCAAAATGGATTCCATGTACAAGAACAAGGTGTAGACCTTGCTCAAGTCACCTAATCGGATAAAACCCATAGGGTGCAAGTAGGTCTTTATGAGAAAGACTGACATGGATGGTAACGTAGTTGCCTATAAAGCAAGATTAATGGGAAAAGGATTCAATTCAAAGGCTTGGCTTTGAAAGAAACTATTTCACCATTGACTATGCTTAAATCCATTTAAGATTTTACTTGCAATAGCTGTTTTTTGGCTATGACAAATGGATATGAAGACTTCATCCCATAACGGGAATTAAAAGGTATGTATATGATACATCCCTTGGGCCTTTACTTCCATTGATAGTCATTGGGTACGCAAGCTCCAAGGGTCCATTTGTGGACTCTTGCAAGTGTCAAGGTGTTGGAGCATTTGTTTTGATAAGATAATCAAAGAGTTTGATTTTCTCAAAAACAAAGACGAGCTTTGTGTAAATGTAAAGTTGAGTGGGAGCATTGTCATTTTCTTGATACTATATGTGGATGACATATTGTTGATGGAAACAACATACTTTAAAGGTAAAGATATGGTTGTCCAAGAATTTCTTAATCTAAGAGAGGCGATCTCTAATTTGGAAATTAAGATCTATATAGATAGATCCAAGAGGTTGCTTTGTCTCATTAGATCCAAGTACATAGGCTAGATGCTAAAGGGTTTAGCATAGTGTAATCGAAGAAGGGGTTTTTACCTATGTGATAGGAGATTACTCTTCTGAGAGACATGTGTCTTTGACACTTATTGAGGTTGATAGCATTAATAGATCCCATATGCTTTTGCAATAGGTTCTATTGTATATGCTATCCTATGTATGAGACCCGATGTCTTCTGGCTTTAAGTGTTACGAGCAATTCTGGTGAGTGTCACTAGATGGTTATCAAAGAATATTCTTAAGTACTCGAGTAGCACTAAAAGACTATTCTTGACTATGGAGATCACACTTAGGAAGTGTGTGGATTTAAAGATACAAACTTTTAATCCAATAGGGATGATAAGAAAATCATGAGATGAATTGGTGTTCACGTTGAACTGTAGTAGATAAAAGCGTTTCATGATAGATACTACAACATATTCTACAACAAAGGCGAGTACATGGTACCTTTAGAAGTTACTATGGATCAAGGGATTCTTTATTGGACAAAGAATAGTTCCTTCCATTGTTTTATGAAACAATTGTGCCATCGCTTAATCAAGGAACTAAAAGTCTCATCCATGATCCTAAAGTGTAGGTTCGTGCCACCATCTATTTGTGGAAATAGTTTGGTACAAATGATGAAAAGATAGAGGAAGTTCCCACAATGTAAATGTCACTAATCCTTTCACCATGGCCTTGTCCTAGAATAGGCATGATAGTCATGCTCATGGCCTAAAACCTATAGGTGATTGGTTTTAGTGCAAGTGGGAGTTTGTTAGTGTATGCTCTAAAACCAAATTGGTTTTTGGGATTTTTATTACGCTTATTTCGTGTTATACTTATATATGTGGCATTTTCTTTGTCATTTAATACTTGTTATTAATATTACTTGTTTATTTGATAAAGTCCATAGAATATTAACTGTGTATAAGAGATTGTAAGAGTTACAATGATGAGACTCTTATTACACATTAAGTTATATTCTTAAACATCCCTAGTCGTAGTATTAATGAGATTGGACATCATTAATATGAGAAGACTAGCACATACTTTGCCTCTACTTATGGTAAGTAGTAGTTGATCTCGTCAACTATGGCGTGTGACACCTAAGCTGGTATGTGGATGCTTGTTAGAGAACAAGTTCATTGGATTGATCCGCCAAGAGTTACTATTCTTAGTGCTTATGAATTATACTCTTAATGGCAATGGTGTAAGTGATCCTTAGACTTGAGATTACCATAGTATCTTGAGTGTGGATTGCTATGCTTTGACTCTATTGCTCGGTGCTCGTAAAAGAGTAGCCCATACGGTAGAGATTGGGTATAGTATGAAGCATGGAAGGATAGTGAGTAATCGATATAGGATTCACCACTCCTTATTATAGGAGAGTATATCCCGGATTGGCCACTTGTTGAAATATGACTTAAAGAATCTTTTGCGCAAAAGTGAAAGTATGACTTGAAAGAGTTTCAAGATTATACTTTTATGAAAGTTGTATTTCGGGAACAAGAAATCATTAATTAGTCATTTAAAGAGTGCGCACTACACTCTTAGACTAATTGGGATATAGTGTGGTGAAAGGATATTAATTACACGGTAACATTGTCATTGATAGGTGTAGTCTACCATATGACTTTCCTATTCACTTGGATGGTCATGATGCATTGCTAGACGCCACTCATGATCTATAAGTGCAAATTAATTAATTAGAGAATTAATGATAAATTAAAGTGTTAATTTATCTGGCTCTTAATTAATTAATTAATGAGTTATAATTTGTACTTATTGCCAACGTGAATGGAACCTAATGGGTCACACACAATAAGAACATGGTCTTTGGGTTAAATTGTTATTAAGATAAGTATAAGATACTTATGGGGTTAATTTATGCGATAAATTAACTTAAAGGACTTATTTATAAATATTCTAAGTCTTGATGGAAATTAGTTTCCTAAAAGGAATTAAGAAGCTATTTGGTTTCCTTTTGGAATTGGTTTCCTAAAGGAATAGGATTAGCTTAAGGCAAGATTCCTAAACCTTCTTGGTTTCCAATTGCTCTTGTTTCCTTAAAGACTAGGATACTACATCTATAAATAAGTCCAATGCCTTGACTCTTGAAAGATTGATGAAACATAACACAAAATTTAGAGAGAGAAAAATTGAGAGCTTGGTGGCGTTTTCTCTCCAAGAAAAACGCCACACCTCCAACCCTAATTGTTAGGGTTTCAACTTCTTTCTTCTTCTTGTGTTCTTCATGAATCATTCAAGGGAGCTAGCACTCAAAAGGCAAGGCAAGCAAGCCCAAAGGTTCCTAAAGATCATGTTCGTGTGGATACCGTTGGAGGCTCGACACTTGGAGGGCTTTTTATGGTAGATCAACACCTTCATCGAATAGGATCTTGCCCTTTGAAGCATAGAAACCTTCTATGCTTGAGGTATTTGTGCTAAACACCCTTTAATCGTATAGATTACATCAAAGAGTTCCATGGCTAAGGTAATAAATTTTTAAATTTTCCGCTGCGTTACTCCCCTTATTACCTTACAGCATCTTCACGTTTCAGTCATCTTTAAACTACAACTACTATAAAATAATAAACTACAACTACAATCAAATAAAAAATAGAACAAAATAGGGCAAGACCAAACCCACCCCAATTCGGTTTCTTCTTCTTTTCTCTTTTTTTTTACCCAATTTCGTTCCTTCTCTATTCTTCTTCTCCCCTGCTCCCTCAGCTCCTCTGTCTTTGTTCTCACCTTCTTTTATGGTTTTCTCTTTAATTTCTCTTTCCCGAAATTTCTTCTTCTCTCTCTCGTTTTCTCTACCTCGTGGCTCTCTATTCCTTCTCTTCAATTCCAGCTCTTTCCCCATCAGATTTTTCTCTTCCCTCTCATCTCCCTCTCCAATTCCCTCACATCTCCTTCAATTTCTCTCATTTTGTGTAGTGGTGAGGCTGCGATTTGGCCATGGTTTGGGAGTTCATTGGCTACAATTTTTAGCTTGTTTGGGTTTCAACAGAGCTATTTTCGTGGGATTTTAGGTGATGATTTGCTGCTATCTATGGGTGTCAATGATGGGGCTGATGGGTGGTGGTAAGGGACTGTTTTTCATTTGTTTTATGGCTGTAATTTGTGCACTATTTTGGTGGATTGTGGCTAACCGGGTGGCTATATAAGCAGGTTTATGGGATTAATATTGCAGTGAATTAGGTGCGGTTTGGCAGTGTTTTTGGGCTGCAATTTGAACTGACTTTTTTAGCAATTGTGGTGCTGTTTTGCAGTGTTTTTGGGTTGCAATTTGAACTGAGTTTTTTAGCAATTCTGGTGCTGTTTTGCAGTGTTTTTGGGTTGCAATTTGAACTGATTTTGGCTGATTTTGGGCTGCAAATGGTGGTTACTTGATTATGGGATGTGCAGCGATTTTTATCTATAATTTTGGACTGGTTTTGTTATGATTGATGGCTTTGGTGTAGTGGGTTGCAAGTGGACTGGAAGAGACTGGGGTGAGAGTGTAGTGATGGGATGGAGTATAGCTGCTGGATTTGGATTGAATTGGATGATTTTGGAGTTACTCTTGCAGGCGGTGGGAGTTATGAACCTTGGTCTAATGGCCTTTTGTGTTGTTTATGATTTTGCAGATGATATTGATGATTGAAATGTCTGTGTGTTGTGTTATAGGCTATGAATTTGTGTGTGCCTTGTGCTATGGGGTTTGAAGGTTTGTGATTTTGATGACCTGGAGCTGGGACTGTTTGATGGAAGAAATAGGCAGCCGGTAGTGGATGTGGATAGCAGGGGAGGTCTTGGGTCTGGTTTGGGTTTGTTATGGACATTCGTGGTGGCCAGTTGGTGGTGAGGTGGTGGAGAAAGAGAGAGAGAAAAAAAAAGTGGTTCTGTGGTGGTTTCATGGTGATGTAAGGAGGGAGGGAGACGGTGGAAGGTTGCTAATGGTGGTTCCGGGGGTTGGAGATGTGATGTTGGATGAACTGATGGTGGTTCCGGGAAGAAGTAGCAGTGGCAGGGGAGGGATTTGCAATGGCAATTGGTGGTGATTTGTGGTTTTCCGGTGATGAAGGGACAAAACAAAGGGAAGTTCTGGTTATTTAGCAGAGGAGAGAAACCAGTAAAAAATCAAATCCAAAAAAACAAAAACAGAACATAAAAATCAAAAAGAACAAAATATTCAACCCAAATTTCAAATACCCATATAATTAATCAAATTCACATAGGAAAATAGAAGAAAATGAATCAAAACAACAGAAGAACTCACCTTTTTTAAGTTGGAAGAGAATCTGATGGTGAACAGTAAAAGTTTCCTTGAAGAAGCGATGAATAGTAGCCCTCTTGAAAAGGAACGGATAGGTGTGTGTTCTTGTGGTGTTTTGGTGTGTGTTTTGATCTTTAAGGCATAAAACTAAAAGTGTTTTTAGGGTTTTCTTTTTTTTTTTCTCTCTCCCCAAATGGGGTATTTATACTGCACAAGTCTTAACCTACAAGAAATGGTTAAAAGACCAAAATACCCTTGACTACAAATTACAACTTTATCCTTTAAAAATCTATTCTTTCACAATAAAAAAAATCAAGAAAAATATAAATAATAAATTCATTAACACTAATTTACTCCGAGAAAAATTTAGAAACTTAAAAACATGCTTAAAACTTAAAAGCGAATTTAGGACCCAAAAATTAGTGAAAAATGAGTTTGGAACGTGAAATGACAATTTTGTCCCTAGATAAAGAAAATTCACAGAAAAATAGTTATTTACTTCAAAAAAAAATTATCAAAAATTACAAATAAGCTTAAAACACTAGAAAATGCATTTTTGACTCAAAATTGATGAAAAATGAATTTAATTTATAAAATGGCGATTTTGCCCTTGGGCAATGAAAATTTGCAGAAAAATAGCTATTGACCTCAAAAAATTATCAAAAATTAAAAATAATCTTAAAACATTGGAAAACGCCTTTTCGACTCAAAATTTGACAAAAATGAATTTAATTTGTAAAATGATGATTTTGCCCTTGGGCAATGAAAATTTGCAGAAAAATAACTATTGACCTCAAAAATTAAGAAAAATTAAAAATAGCCTTAAAACATTGGAAAACGCCTTTTCGACTCAAAATTTGACAAAAATGAATTTAATTTGTAAAATGACGATTTTGCCCTTGGGCAATGAAAATTTGCAGAAAAATAACTATTGGCCTCAAAAAAATTAAGAAAATTTAGAAACATGCCTCAAGAATTTGAAAAATGAATTTGGAACTTAAAATGAGCTAAAATGGTATTTGCGAGATGAAATTACCATTTTGCCCTTATGCTGGTAAAAATATAAAAAATACTAATTAAATCTAGAAAAATCATAAGAAATTAATAAATTCATATAAAAGTAAAAATATGAATTTAAAGCCCCCAAAAGCTGGTAGAAAAGTATTTACAGATAAAATTACTGTTTTGCCCCCCGGATTATTGAAAATTAAAAATTAAAATTTGTAATAAAAAGTGCAAACATACCCCCCAGTGTTTGAAAATAAATGGTGTGTCAAAATTTGGTGTCTACACATATTACCATGGATTTCGTTTCTGGTTTACCGAGAACCCAAAAAGGGCACGATGCTATTTGGGTAATTGTGGATCGCTTGACCAAATATGCTCATTTTCTGCCCATGAACATGACTTACTCGTTGGAAAAACTTGCTCGTATGTTCATTGATGAAGTGGTGAGATTACATGGAATTCCAGTTAATATTGTTTCGGACCGAGATCCTCGGTTTACTTCTCGACTGTGGAGACAAATGCACGAAGCCTTGGGAACAAAGTTAAACTTTAGCACGGCTTACCATCCCCAGACCGATGGACAGTCCGAACGAGTGATCCAGATTTTAGAAGATATGCTGTGGGCGAGTGTGATGGATTTTGGTAGCAACTGGGATCAACATGTGACCTTAATTGAGTTTGCGTACAACAATAGCTACCAATCCTCTATCCAGATGGCCCCATTTGAAGCACTGTACGAGAGAAGATGCAGGACGCCTGGCTATTGGGATGAAGTGGGTGAACGGAAAATGTTAGGTCCAGAAAAAGTACCCTGGATAGAAGAGGCTTATGAGAAATTTAAGTTAATACAACAACGACTTCAAGCTGCTCAAAGTCGACAAAAAAGTTATGCCGATACTCGAAGGAAAGAGCTAGAGTTCGAAGTTGGAGATGAAGTATTTCTCAAGATTTCTTCATTTAAAGGTGGCATCCAGTTTGGGAAAAAGAAGAAACTTCAACCAAGATACATGGGACCATTCAAAATCGTTAAACGTATCGGAAATGTTGCTTACCAATTGGACTTGCCTTCAAAGTTATCTAAAATGCACAATGTCTTCCATGTGTCAGTTTTGAAAAAATACCACCCGGATCCAAGGCACGTGCTTCAATCCGATGAAATTGAGCTTGACGAAACTTTGACATATGAAGAGCAACCAGTTCAAATCCTGGACCGTAAAGTAAAAGAACTGAGAAATAAACAAATTCCTCTTGTCAAGATCCTGTGGAAGCATCATGATCTAGAAGAAGCCACGTGGGAGACAGAAGAAGAAATGCGGAGAAATTATCCCAAGCTCTTCGAAAATCCAGGTAGAATTTCGAGGACGAAATTCTTTTAAGGGGGGGAGGATGTAACACCCTAGAAATGCACTTACAAGAGATATTTTTCTTATTTAGGGTTAAGTGTTAATCCTTGATTTATTAGTTGGAAGATTTCTTGAGTTAATTAGGTTAATTAGCTAAGATTTTCATTATTAAGCAAGACCACCTAAGTACTAAAGTTAGAATAATTTTACTTGACCATTTAATTTATATTAGTGTTTAAATTTTGATTAGCTCATTTTACTATTTTCTAGTCTTTTGACTACTTGAATTTTAGCTCAATTTTACTCAAAAATTTCACTTATTTTCTTGCTTTATTTTCTTTTCCCTTAGCTGAAATTTTTCTCTTTCTTTTCTTTTTCTCTTGGCCAAAAATTCTTCTCTCTTCTCTTTTCTTTTTGGCCAAAATTCTTTTCTTTTTTTTTTCTCCTTATGGCCGGATTTCTCTCTCCCTATTTTACTCTCTTTTTGCTTTAATAATTTGTGTCTTAATATTGCTAGTATTAGGTGATAAGAGGTCAATGAGTTCTACCAATCAAATTGATCCAAGTTAGCTACTCTTGCATTAAAAGACTACCTCTTCACTTTATTCTTGTTAGGTTTTAATTGGTTAATCTTTTTCCCATCTTTTCTTTATTTCTTTTCCATTTTTCCTAGCCTATTTCTTTCTCTTTCTTCTCCTTCTTGGCCGGCCATCTCTCTTTCTCTTCTTCTCTCATTTTGCTCTCAACTTCTTGAAGTTTTCTCTCTAAAGTTTGGGCAAATCCACCAGAGAAAGTGAGCTTCTTTCCTTTCTAAGAAAAGTTCTAAGCATATCTAAGGTATTTACTATGAACTTTTCCTATTAATTTCAAGTTTTAATTAGTTTTTATGCAAGTTTAAACCAAGATTCTTGTTGGTACTACTTGGAGAACTTAGTTAGAATTGGTGATTTACTTGCTAGATAAAGTGTTCTTGTGGTTAGATAGACTAGTATATGGCCTTTAAACCTTGAAATTTCATGTGTTATATGTTGTTTGGTTGAAGATTCTTGGAGTAGAATTCTTGGAATTTAGTGGAATTTTGATTGAATTTGAACTTGAGTTGAACATAAAAGTTGTAGAACGTGTTGAATTGGGTTGGATTGTTGATTTTTCTTGCATGAAAAAAATTTGGGTTAGTCTGATTTTAAGGGGAAATGCTGCCGAAATTTTGGTAGAATTAAAAGAAGAAAAATTGACAAGTGAGATTTTAAGCTTAGAATATGTTCAATTGAAGGAAATTGAAGTGTAGAAATTTTTAGAAATGATCTAGTGATATATTAAATTTTCTTAGAATAAGTAAACCCTAAACCCTAGAAACCCTAAAACCAAAACCCTAAAAATAAGTGGGGTATTTTTCTTAAATTTTTCTTACTAAATTTACTAGGGGTTTAATTGAGTTTTCATTATATTATTTCTTTTAAATTTCAGGGTCCGAAAACGCATCACGACCATTTTACGAGATATTTTCTTAGGCATTCCAGGTGAGTGTCTCTATGTGTGCATGATGCATGAAATGTTATGTTTCACTTGTACATATTATGTTACACTTGCAAATATTATGTGATAAAATATGCTACTTGAGGAAAGATGTGTACTTTATCGCATCTATTCCGTAATGTGTTATATGCTTTCACTATTCAATGTGTTACTTGTGCGTGAGACTTCCGTGACTAACTTTACCGTTACTTCACGGATAGTCAACTCGGATAGGCTTGGGAGGTTATAAGGTGCTGGGTGTTTTAGGGCGTGACGTTCTTTACCTTTTGAGTTGTGAATCCTCAAAGAGGCCAACTCCGGATTGAACTTTCTTGCGTGTTGGCCCTCCAAGGTCGAGATTACTCCCTGGATGTGGTAGCTTGTACGGAGGTTATAAGGTGAACGGTGGTTAGGGCTTGTGTGATAAAACTAGCATGTCCTTTGATAAAGACCTGAGCTATTATCTCGGTCCTATTTTCATGGGTTACATGATCAGTACTTGCTTCTCCTGCGGTTGAGCTTGCTCCCGTAGTCGAGCCCTGTATCCGCCGTTGACTACTTAATAATTAAATTGTTCATATCTTGTTTATTTAATTTATCAATTATTTTATTTACTAAAATAATGAGTTCTTGATATGGTTGCATGACTTGGACATTCACTGGGCTATTATAGCTCATTCCTTTTATTTGTTTTCCTTCACTCAGGTTTCCTGAAAAATTAAAGCTGGAACAACTGGTTTTGAATATTATAGATGTTTTAGTTATTGTAATAGCCAAACTGTGTTAGGCTATCTTTGTGAGAATCATGTATATTATGACATGTAAACTTTTGATATGACTTGTACCTTTAAGTAAATAATATGAGTGTATTTTATTTTATTCTATTTTATTTTATTTTATTTTATTTTATTTTGAGTTAAGTACGTTTGGATGTTTGCGTGAGTGCGTGATTCGAGTCCTGGCGAGAGCTAGGTAGGCAGTCCGCTAAGCCCTTTGGTGCACCTTTGGGTAAGGTGGGGTTGTCACAGGCTCAATCAATCGTAGCATTTGTAACACCCTAGAAATTCATGCCAAAACCATTTATTTCATATTATCATGTCCATTAGAAAAAAAAAAAAAGAGAGGGGCTGAAATTTTGGAAAAAAAAAATATATATATATAAGCAAAGTGTTGTACCTTCTTCCTTAGGAGTTGTACCTAGTACATCTTGCAAGATTAATTATAGGATAACTAATGAAAATCACTTCTAATTACCTAGTGCCAAGTGGAGTCTTCCATGGTTAAGAAAGTCAAGACTTACTTTGGTTTTGTCTTGTTTTGATTGGCCACTATTTTTTCCAATTTATCTCCAATTCTTTTCATTTTTATTTAGCTTAGTTTTCTTTCTTTTTTCTTCATTGTGGCCGGCTGCTTCTCTCCCTTTTTCTCTCCATTTTCTTTCAATTTTCTTGGATCTTTTACTTCCATTTAATCATTTTTCAACCATAGAAATTGAGTGAAACTTCCTCCTAAGCAACAATCTTGTCTACCTAGAGGTATTTCCCATGAATTTCTCTTTTAATTTCAAGTGTAAGATTATAGTTTTTAGCTCTTAAGTTATGTTTTTTTTTTTGGTTAAGTAAGATTGATTTTTGGCCATGAAAAGTGAAGTTTTATTCCATGAATGTAAAGCTTATAGGCTTGTATACTTGTAGATAGTGATTTAAACTTGAAATATCATGATTTGAGTGTGATTTGGTTGAAGATTTTTGGAGTAGAAATCTTGAATTTAAGCAGTAGTTGAATAACAGTCATGCTGGACCAGTTTTGGTAAAACTTTCATAACTTGGTGTAGATAACTTGGATTCGAATGATTCTTGTTGTTTTAGAAACTAGATTCATAGGGCTTTCAAACGGTATATAGCTTTCACGGTGGTTCATTGTGTATTAACCGCAGAAAGCTTGCAAAGTTGGCTGAAAATTCGGTTCTGCGTAAACAGTTTTGAGGAGAAGCCAACTTGGGGGCTGATTTTGAACCGGTTCTAGTGGGCATTTTAAGTGATGATCTTCATGAAAGTTGTAGCCCTATAAACGTACTTTCAAACCATGTAATCACAATTCCCTAGTTCTTAGTGGATTGACCCCAGAAATGGCACGAAGTTGGCTGAAAATCAACCCTGTGCAAATTTGGGTAATGATTCTTGGAGTAGGGATTTTGAATTTGAGTGGAACCTTGGTTGAATTTGAGTTTAAACTGAACCTAGAAGTTGTGGTACATGTTGAATGGATTGGATGGTTGATTTTTCTTGCAGGTTTTAAATTTTTGGGGTAGTCCGATTATAGGGGAAATGCTACCGAAATTTCGGTAAAACCTAGGAAATAAAAGTGATTAGGTTATGATTTAAGTCTTTATAAACTGTAATTTAGTGATTTAATCATGCAGAAATTTTTGTAGACTAGCTATTAGTGAATTAAACCTTTCCGAGTCAAAACCCTAGAAGGTTAGGAAACCCTAATTTTGAAAACCCTAAACCCTAAGGTAAAACCCTAAGCTCCAAAACCCTAGAAATTAAACCCTAGAAAAACTTGGGGTATTTCTTGAATTTCCTTATGAAATTTCTTAGATTTTAGTCAAGATTTTTATACGATTATTTCCTCGTGAATTTCAGGATCCGGAAGTGAAGCTCGACCGTATTACGAGATATTTTCTTAGGCACCAGGTGAGTGTTCTTATGTGTGTGTGATGCATGAAATGCCATGTACTACTTGACATCATTATTTTGATGCATAAAATGAGATGTTATACTTGACATAATTAACTAATGAAATGTGTTATTTGAGGAAAGATGTGTACTTTATCGCATCTATTCCGTAATGTGTTACATGCTTTCACTATCTAATGTGTTAATTGTGCTTGTGACTTTCATGGTCAATTTTGCTATTTTCCCATGGTTAATCAGACTGGGAGCGTATGGGAGAGATATAAGGTGTTGGGCGTTATTCGGTGTGTGTTAATTTTATATCTGAGTAAAGTCCTGGAAAAGGCTGACTCACGATTGAATTTTATTCTTGATCTTGGACTTCCGAGGCTAACTTCACCGTTACTCCTCGGTTAGTCATCCGGGAGCGTTTGGGGTGATATAAGGTGTTGGGGTTGTAGGTGCATGATATTCTTTCCTGTATGAGTTTCATTCCTCTAAGAGGGTAACTCTGGATTGAATTTTCAAGTATCTCGGACTTGAGATTTTACCTTGGTCCCGATATTATTGTTATCTTGATCGTGATTGATACTCCTGCGGTTGAACTTGTTTCCCGTAGTGAGCCCGTATCCGCAATTGACTATTTGTTAATTAATTTGTTCACAAATTGTTTATTTACTCGTTAAATATTTTATCGAACAAAAATCACATTTCACTGGTATGATCGCATGACTTGAGCACTCACTGGGCTATTATAGCTCATTCCATTTTATTTGTTTTCCTTTACTCAGGTTCCCTGAAAAATTAAAGCGGGACCAGCTGGTTTTGATTATTATGGGTGTTTTAGTTATTGTAATAACCGAGTTGTGTTAGGTTTTTTTTGTGAAAATTATGTAAATTATGACATGTAACCTTTTGATATGACTCGTATCTTTAAGTTAAATAATAAGAGTGTATTTTATTTTATTCCATTTTATTTTATGTTATTTTATTTTAATCTAAGTACGCTTGGACGTTTGCGTGAGTGCGTGTATCGAGACCTGGCGAGAGTTAGGCAGGCAGTCCGCTAAGCCCTTTGGTGCGCCTCTGGGTAAGGTGGGGCTGCTACAGCATTGGGTACCGATTGGGTTTACTTTTCTGTTGAGTCCCAGTTCATTCATTGGTCCCTAGCTCATCTGTTGGATTTACTTTTCTGTTAAGTCTTAGCTCGTCTGTTGGTCCCCATCTCGTCCGTTGGGTTTACATTTCTGTTAAATCCCAACTCATTTGTTAGGTCCCAGCTTGTCTGTTAGGTTTACATTTCTGTTAAGTACCAACTCGTCCGTTGGGTTTTAATTTTTGTTTATTTTAGTATGATAGCTCAGGCTTTGCATTTTCATACGTTCATGCATTCATTTGTCAGTCCGCACCCTATTTGCAAGTTTTATTTCTTTTAGTAATTATCTAGCATAATGCATGTTGTTTTAATGTGCCTATTAATTTACATATTGTGTTTTCATTTCACTGTCATTATTTTTCAATTTTCGGTAGGCTCAATTTTTGCATTGGGTATCAATTTTCATTTTTAGTTCTCGGTAGGCTCAATCTTTACATTGGGTACCAATTTTCATTTTCAGTTTGCGATAAGCTCAATCGTCAGCATTGGATATCATCTTTATTTTTAGTTCTCGGTAACCTCAATCAATCGTAACATTGGGTACCGATTTTCATTTTTAGTTGGTGTTAGGCTCAATCCATTGCATTGGGTATCGCTTCATTTTCAATTTTCAGTAATTTCATTTGCAGCATTAGATTCCATGTTATTCTAATTGCATACTCAGTTATCTTACTTCAACATTCTGTTTCTTCTTATATCATCATGCATTAGTCATTGTATTAGTCCATTTATTTTCATCTTTTTTTCAACAAAAAAACAAAAAAAAAAAAAAAAGAGAGAGAAGAAAATTTTGATATTTGAATTAAATTGCTTCCTATGCTCGACAATTGTTCTTCCTCTATTTTAAAACCATTATTGCATTCCATGATTCCTGATAACCCAATATCATGCATTTGTCGTTTACATTTTTCAGGTTTAACAGCTCAGACTTTGCATTCCATGATTCTTGACAGTCTAAGATCATACATTTGTCATTTACATTTCCAAGTCTAACAGCCCAAACTTTGAATTTCATACTTCGTGACAGCCCAGGATCATGCATTTGTCATTTACTTTTTCAAGTTTGACAGCTCAGACTTTGCATTTTATTATTCCTGGTAACCTAGGATCATACATTTATCATTTACATTTCCAAGTCTGACAGCCCAAACTTTGCAATCCATGATTTTTGACAGCCCAAGATCATGCATTTGTCATTTACATTTCCAAGTTTGACAGTCCAGGCTTTGCATTTTATGATTCCGGACAGCCTAGGATCATGCATTTGTCATTTACTTTTCCAAGTTTGACAGCCTAGACTTTGCATTCCATGATTCTTGACAGCCCAAGATCATGCATTTGTTATTTACATTTCCAATTCTAACAGCCCAAACTTTGCATTCTATGATTCCTGACAGCCTAGGATCATGCATTTGTCATTTACTTTTTCAAGTCTGACAGCCCAGACTTTACATTCCATGATTCCTGACAACCTAGGATCATGCATTTGTCATTTACATTTCAAGTCTGATAGCTCAGACTTTGCATTCCATGATTCTTGACAGCCCAGGATTGTGCATTTGTCATTTACATTTTCAAGTCTGACAGCTTGGACTTTGCATTCTATGATTCTTGACAGTCCAGGATCGTACATTTGTCATTTACATTTTCAAGTTTTACAACTTAGATTTTGCATTTCATCAATCCTGACAGCCTAAGATCATGCAACAATTTGTTTACATTTTGAGCCTAACAGCCTAGACTCTGCATTTTAGATTATCCAGCACTTGTTTTATCCAGCAGCCTGGATAGCTTTGTGTTGTCTTAGTTTAGCAGTTCAAATGTTGCATTTCCTTCTCTATTTTGGTTGATAAATTTCCATTGCAATAGTATTTCGCATCCATAGTTCACATACATTTGAATTACATTTGACCTGATTCCCTTCATCGGGATTGGTAGGTAGCTCCTAGCGAGTTTGATTGCATGTTTTTCTATGTTTATTTGTTCATTGGTTTACTACTCACCACATTCTAATGCTATGCATGTTTAGATGCTTTAGTTTACATTGGTATCTATTTTTTATATTTAGGTGAGTCAAAATCTAGTGTTGTTTACGTCTTCGTCTGAAATCTCTGTGATATTCTCGACAAAGAGGGGCAAACTATAGATACTAAATTTTGACACACCATTTATTTTTCCAACATTGAGGGCATTTTTTTCTATTTTTGGTGTCAAATTTTTATTTTTGTGCAAAAAGGGGGCGAAATCAACAAGTTCGGAGGGCAAAATAGTAATTTTTAGCAGTAAATATTTTTTCATTATTTTAAGAGTTTTAAATTCATATTTTTGTACTTTTATATGTATTTTTAAATTTTTTGTATTTTTTTATATTTAATTGATATTTTTCTATATTTCACCAGCATAGGGGCAAAATGGTTATTTCACCTCATGAACACCATTTTCACTCATTCTCAGGCCCTAAATTTATTTTTCAAGCTTTTAAACTTGTTTCTAAATTTTTATAATTTTTTCGAGGACAATTGTTATTTTTTTCTATAAATACTGCATTTAGGGGCAAAATAGTCATTTTGCACCCCAAACGTATTTTTTATCAATTTTTTGAGTCAT
Source organism: Mitragyna speciosa (assembly GCA_024721245.1). Taxonomy (NCBI): domain Eukaryota; kingdom Viridiplantae; phylum Streptophyta; class Magnoliopsida; order Gentianales; family Rubiaceae; genus Mitragyna; species Mitragyna speciosa. Next base: position 14,346,071 of record CM045558.1, on the reverse strand, counting down.
AAATTCATTTTTTAGGATTTTTAGTTTATTTCTAATTTTTAACAATTTTTTGAGGCTAATTGCTATTTTTCTGTGCATTTTGTTAGTACAAGGCCGAAATAGTCATTTCATGCCTAAAATGCATTTTTGTCAAGTTTTGGGGCTTCTAAACTCATTTTTGAGTTTTTTTTTTAACCTATTTCTAATTTTTGGTAATTTTTTTGGACTATTTTCTATTTTTTCTGTGAATACTACATTCAAGGGGTAAAACGGTAATTTTGCATAGAAATATATTTTCTCGCCCAAATTTTATTAATAAATTTATTTTTTGCACCTTTTGGCTTTCCCCACTTTTTGGGTATTTTGGAAAAAATTGTGGCATTTTAATTTTTTTAGTTTTGGGTTTAATTTTAGTTTTAATTTTATCGAAAATTATTTTTTAAAATAAAATTAAGATTTTATTACTAGGGTATTTTAGTCATTTTTACCAATTTCTTGGAAGACAAGACTAGCTTGCACTATAAAAGCTCATGTTGAGGAGAAGAAAAATGGGAGAAAAAAAATTAGAAACCCTAAACATCTTTTTTTTTTTATCTAAAGAAAGAACAAACATACACTTAACTCACCAAAAACACACACACTAGCCGTCTCCCTCAATTTCTCTTTATTGTTCATCATCATCAACTGGGGTCTACTGTTCATCATAAAAAACAGCAGGATTAAAGAGGTAACATTCTAAACATCAATTTTCTTTTTACAATCTTTTTTTCATCTAAGATAATCTGGTATGAATTGTTCTTGTTTTTATTATGTTAATTTTCTAGGCTTTTCATGTTGATGCTTTCTTTATGGGATGTTGTTTTTCTAGGCTTTGAATTCCACCTTCGCCATTCTTCCTCCCTCACAATTTCAGTCCCCTTTACCTCCTTCCACCATGCCCAGCGAGACCACTAGATAACCTGCAAGCTTATTCCCACAATAACCTAGAAAATCACCGCTCCTTCACTATACCATAAAATTAGCTACCAAGCCAAACCAAGACTACCGAATAATTGCCTAACCCCCAGTAAACAACCCCAATTACACCATTGTACAACCAGTCAATCAACACCACTATAACAGTGGTTAAACAGTCAACAAACAGCAAAATAGCCTCCCCGTAATCACTGCATCAGTCCCAATTAGTCACCAAACTCCATCTTCACTACCTGCAAAAAAAGCCAGAAACCACAAAACCACCAGTAAATCACCCAAAACCTGGTTTCCCCCCTCCTTTGCCCTTATCACCACCACGAATCAGCCTTCAAACCCGATCAATTACAGCCCAATAAGCCCCAAGAAATCAACCCCCTCTACTAAACCCACAACCTGCAAGATCAAAACACAAAAAGCACTAAAAACATAACAAAAACCCCACCCTCATTAGAACCATCACCGGCTACATGGGTAGAAACCAATAGCCCACTAACAACTAGATTCATCACCAAGCTCAACCCACCACAACCACAAAATAGCCCCCGGCAAACCCCTCCATTTATCACCACCATCCAATTCAATCCATCCATAGCCAATTTAAAACTACTGCCACCATTAACGCACCAAACATCATCACATTGCCCTCACTAGTTCACACACAATGCACACAATATACTCACACAAGTAGCCCCAATCCTCCAAGTCTCTCCCCTGTAACCACTGACCACCACAAACCGCAAGCATAGCCCACAATCAGAAACAACAAACCAACTTTGTCACTATCCGTCAGCCACCACCTTTAGGTACCCAAACCACCACCACTGATTGCCGCCGCAAACCTCATCTCCACTGGCCTAACCCAGTTAGGAGGGGAAATGGTGAATTGAGAGATAGAGAAAGAAAGAAGGGGTCAACCGTCCGAGAGAGAGAGAGAGAGAGAGAGAGAGAGAGAGAGAGAGAGAGAGAGAGAGAGAGAGAGAGAGAGAGAGCGAGCTAGAGAAGAATGCAAAAGAAGTTGATTGTCATAATTTATAATTGTAGACACCAAATTTTGACACACCATTTATTTTTCAAACACTGGGGACACTTTTATATTTTTTGGGGTCAAATTTTAATTTTTCAATAATCTCAGGGGGCAAAATAATAATTTTTATTTGTAAAAATTTTTCATTAGCTTTGGGGGTTTTAAATTCATATTTTTACTTTCATACATATTTTTTAAATTTTCTGTGAATTTTCAGATTTAATTGGTATTCTTTTATATTTTAATAGCACAAGGGTAAAATGGTAATTTCACCTCGCGAACACCATTTTAGCTCATTTCAGGTCCCAAATTTATTTTTCTAACTCTTTAAGTATGTTTCTAAGTTTTCTTGATTTTTTCGGGGACAATTGCTATTTTTTGTGTATTTTCGTTGTCTAGGGACAAAGTCGTTATTTCACATTTTAAACCCATTTTTCACCAATTTTTGAGTCCTAAATGCATTTCCTAGGATTTTAAACTTATCTCTAATTTTTGGTAATTTTTCGAGACCAATAGCTATTTTTCTATGCATTTTTGTTATCCAGGGGCAAAATCGTCTTTTCACATCCCGAACGCATTTTTGGCCAGTTTTAATCTTTAATATTTATTTTTAAATCTTGAAATCTACTTTGAATTTAGTCCAACGCTAGAACCTTAGAACATTTTAGTGTTAGGTGCACTTGTGTGCATTTTACATCCCACTTCACACATTTTAGTTTTCTTTCCATTTTGCAAGATTCTTATTATTATTACTATTATTTATTATTTTTAATGCATCTTCAAAAGCATGACCTCTAAGTTGCATCTCATTTAGAATTTAGGTCATTTTGTGTGATCTGACTAGAAATAGTCGCCTACTCACGTAGGAAGCGGTGGCATACATGCTGTTTCCCCCTTTGTGAGTAGAAACATTCAGTCACAAGATATTAGTCCTCCGTACCCATCATGTTGCATACCCACCTTCTTTCTTCACTTATTATATATTATTATTATTTTCTTTTCTTTTTGCATTTCATTTTTGCATTTACACTCGTGACTCCCTCAAGGTCTCGACTCGAGTTTTGCAATTAATGCGATAATCCCTACTAATCCTCGACGGGACATTTCGACGCTCTCGATACTCACATTTAGATTTAGGATTTGCATTCATTTAGATACATCCGAATGCAATAGAAGTTAGGGTTAATTTTGAAAAACTTGATTAAACCTCGCATTAGTCTCGGCTAGGTAGAAAAAGGTTGCCTTAGACACAAGCTTTTGCCTTCCCTTTCTTCAAATGTGACTCCCAAACCTTTTTCTCTCATTTTTCGTAGACCGGAGTCGAAAAAGGGTTTTAAATATTTTTTTTCTAAAAATTTTACTTTTATTTTATTAACTAATTTTTTGGGTGACTTGGTACACCTTAACTCCATACCAAGTGGCGACTCTATTTTTAAAATAAAACCCTTTTTCAAAATTAGTTGGTCAAAACTATCGCACTTTTTTTGTCCTGGCCTCATTTTTATTATTTCTTCTAAATAACACTTTTTTTTAATAAAAACCCGATTTTTCACACACGCGCACGGTTTTTTCAAAAACTTTCTTTGAAAAAGGGTCATCGGACTAGACCGCCTTTTCAGGGCGCAATAGTCAAGACCCCACTAGTACCTTTTACGATTTTTCGAACACGACATGATTTTGGCGACTCCATTGGGGAATCACTTGTGAGTCCGAGCACTTGGCTTAATCATTTTTCCTTCTTTAACCCTTCTATCCTATCACATTTGGATGTTAGGATTGCATTTTTTATTTTTTTTAGGTTTTTAGGTTTTGTTTTTAGCATTTTCAAACACCTCATCTCTCGTCTATCTATGTGATGTATATTTTATTTACTTTTGCTTTATTCGACCGCGCTTGCATTTGGAAGGGGGTCAGTCACCCTTAGAGCCCACGCTTTATCATTCCCTCCTCTCATAAGGAGCAATCCATACGTGCATTTGATATATTTTTACCCTTTTTCTTTTTTGGTGGTTCTCACTTACCCATCCTTTTAGGAAGTAGGATCGATCTACTTAGACGTGTGACCGTGGTACGACGTGCACGTAACATTGTCTAGGAGATCACCTAAACTCTTGGCTTAAGTCCATAAGTCTAGAGAATTGGGATTTAAAAATTGATCCGCTTGGACATGTAGCTGTGGCTCGACGTGCGTGTAGCAGTGTCCAGGAGATCACTCGAACTACCGACCTGGGATCCTTGAAATTGACGGATTTGTTACTTTTTGGATCCCTTAGTTTGAAGACTTGGGAACCGACAACCTAATCGAATCTAGATGCATTAGTGAGCCCAACCTCATGCATCCATGTAGAATAACCTAGGGTAGAGTCAGCCTTACCTTATCAGGTACACCAGGCACGAGAGGAGGGAATCCACCCTCCTTTTACTTTTTCTGTTGTATTGTTTACTGCTATTTGCTTTATCAATGTGGTATGTGATATTTATTGAATAAACTAATGCAATTTCTTTCCTTTTTTGATTGCATTCACAACCATAGAATAAAGAGCCTTGGCATGGTACTCTTGCAGGATACCAACCCATTATTGGCACATTTAAATTTTTGTTTTACCATTAATTTCTTCAAGAAAGACGAAAATGAGATTTTCATAAAATTTCAAAAATTGCATTTGGTTGTAAACAAAGCACCCCAAGGGTCAGATCATTATAAGTTTTGTAAAATCTCGAGAATCTGATTTTTCAACTTGTACCTTTTTGAATGAGAGTTGTAATTTTCAAACCTTTTTCAAAATTTACTCATTTTTGTGGTGCCTGCCAGTTTTGTTCGAATCAATTTTTCTCAGAGTCAATAAATGAACCCAGGTGGTCAAATTTTTGCACAGTTCACATTTATCATTTTTTTAAAGAAATTATTGCGTCATTTTTGCTGTATCCCCCACCATCCCATCCCACACTGCGCAAAAAGGGATTTTAACATGTTTCATCATATTTTAATAAATTGACATTTTTGACTTGTAAGTTCCTAGATAAATCTATGATTTTTTTTATTTTTCATTCAATGTTGTGCCCTGTAACGTCATGAAGGCTCGATTTTCAATCAAATAAATTTGAAGTCAATAATCCTTTGTACAGTTCATTTGCCAACTTTCTCAGAAAATTATGCATCATTATTAGAATGAAAAATTTTAGAACATTTTTGCATTTCGCATATTTTAATTTTCTTTAATAAATTGGCATAATGCATAAACTTTAGAGTAAATGCCATTTTGGGAATCCCATGATAAGAAAGCTATCCTTTTGTTCTGGGTACTAACCCTAAAAGACATGCACGTTTATATTTTTTGTAAATCTTGGCGGGTAAGACCCTAGGTAAGGTAATGTGAGCATAGTGGAGGCATCTCTTCTCGGTGGATCTGGCCCATCTTCGATTAAAAAGGGGGATCTCACCCTAAAAGATTGCACTTCATGCTAGGCCTACTATTGGCATAATAAGGGCTCCCTCTAGAACATGCATCCGTTTTTGTTTTTACTTATACTAATTTTTATTTTTTTTTCATTTTACAGGTCCGCTAACGGAGGCAATAAAATAAGAAAGACATTTGATACATATTTCGTCATACATTCGAGTATTTTTAAATTATGGTCCAAATTCCAAATAAATCATCACATGCTCGAGACTCATAAGGCCATCAAAATCATGAGTGCTCTTTTGAATTATTCGAAGGATCATGGATGACCCTTTTTTTTAGAATTGATAGTTCTTAGAACCTAGATAGGTGAGTTTGGTTAGGATAAGCAATGTGATAAATGAGATTGTATTTCATAGCTGGACAATTGTAACAAGAATAGAAATAATTTGGATGCTAATAATTGCACTCCTTCTGTAAATTTAAGATTGCCTTGTGTCCAAAATTTTTCTCGGATGAAGTATTAAATAAGTTACTTTCTCAAATTTGTTTATGACATTTGATTTTCCCTTCATGTCTTGCATTTAGCTTTTGAAAAAGTTTTCTTCAAATCTTTTGTTATATTGAGCAAATGATTCTTTGATGAGACCTCAAAATAAATCACATCTTTCTCAAGACCTAGTGCTAGGTTTGTGTAATTGTAAGCTTTTCTCCTTTGATGAGGCAAGCTCAAATTAAAAAAAAAAGGCATCTTCCTGTATGTTTTGTATGTTTTGATGGTGAAAATAAATGCCAATGATATTCGGATGCCATCTTACTTGAAGTGGATGATTGCAACTTCAATATCTCTCTGGATTCTAAACAGTGCAAACTGTTGATGAGAATTGGAGTGATATCGAAGGGGAATAAGGATTTTGCTTTAAGCATTCTAAACAAATATGAAAATGAAGCCAAGCCTAACCTGGAAGGGATAGAAGCTATCAACAATGGTACTAAGGCAAAGGCTGAGGAAGTTTGAGTCGGTAGATCCTTCAGTTACGAAGGCCCCAAAAAATGGGGATAGTTTCTTAAAAACATAAATTCAATTAGTAAGAATGATTGCTCAGACTCTTGTTTGTAAGCATTCAAATCATTAAGAAAAGGGACCACCGTGAATTGACAAAGCAAGTCTGTATGTATGTTTGGAGAATTCAAGCACAATTAAAAGAACGGAGAAGTAGAGGATACGACTTCAACCATTTCACAAGGAGAGTTTATTGTTTCATATCCACAATTTCTTATTTACCCGTGGAACGTGTTGTATAAATTATTGTAAGCAAACAAAAGAAGTTGTGGATGAACAAGCAAGGGAATTGTGTAGGTACTTGATGCTTTTCACTAATCAATAAGTTTTTCTTTCCATTTCTCTTTGTCTTGTTATTTAATTATGTCGTTTGAATTGAAAGAATTCATCTTTGTTCCCATAATTATGAGTACTTAAACTGTTCTTGTCTAGGGTCTAGATGATTTTTTATGAGCAATGGTTGTTTGATTAACTGTACTTAATGCCTATGTTCCCTTGTCATTGTCTTGCATTAATAGGCTTGTAATTGGGTGGCCAACAATTATGATTGTCTACATTATTCCTACGCAATGAGAGTTGATAGTGGTAGTGGAAAGGGGGCAAGTGAAGTTTAGACAATATTTCACATGAGAGTAGTGGTATTTCTAGATGAGTCAAGAGCGATCCATAAGGTAAAATGAACCAATATTAATCACTTTACCACGAGAGTAGGAAAGGGTTAATAAGTTGGTAGTTACTAGTTTGTCACGAGAGTGAAAATTTGATAAATTGGGATTGGACTCTAAAGAAGGTAATTAAGAGGGATAAAGGAGGTTAATTGGTAGCAACCTAGGTCGTAAAATGATTCTAGACCTTAGGCATTCATTTCCCATATTCTTCGTAGACATTGCTATCTTGTTTTAGGTAATTCTTAGTTATTTTCTTTCTTTAGATAAATTCACTCTATTGTGTTGCCTAGATAATAGAGAGGTTCAAAAAAATCTAGTATTTCTCAACTGTTCCCTGTGGGATCGATAGGTAGAGGCCCTTTAGGCTATTCTTTTGTTGACCTAATTCAGAGCCCATCACTTCTCTTGTATTAACTTCATCCCTTGAAGTAAGCATAACCACTTCCTTCTCACGTTCATTAACCTGAACCACTGGAGCACTCGTCTCTTTCTGTTTCATTGGAACATACTGCTGTTGATGGCCTCCAATGCCTACTACTTGCTATTTTCCCTTGGATCTTCCTTCCAAACCAAGCTCCTTCTTGCATTCTTCTTGTGCGTGACCCACTTTCCAGCAAGCCTTGCAATAGGATGGAAGGAAATTTGGGACAATATTCTATCAAAACCCACCTGTCTCCCCTTCCAAACCAATCCAAACACAATACGGCAAAGTTTTAAACAAATCTACTTCTATACAAACTCTAGCAACACTCGGACGTGTTAGTGAAGCAATGGCTGCATCTGTAACCAAAGGCCTCCCCACCACATTCACAATTGAAAATAAACAGTGCTTATTAAATAGATGAATCGGAAGAGAAGGCTATGAAAACCATACTGGAACCAATGAAGTTTCTTTATCAACATGAAAATCTGGGATCCAATGAAAAATTCTCATTTGAAACTTGCCCACATACCATAAACTTTTTGTGCAAAGGCGCATAAAATCTGCTTCAGCGTTGCACCAAAGTAGCACATGACGATAATCCAGATGGCAAACACTCACTTCACTGTTCAAGCCTAAGACTGCAATGAACTTACAAATCTCCTCCAGCTTGGGCCCCCCATGAGAAAATTTCCCAACTAAAGCAAATTTGAATGGGGCTGCAACTCTATCAATCTCTGCCTTTGAAAAGAAAATCGCTGCCTTCACTTTATGCGTTGAAGGACTCTTAATCTGTAATGGAACACCATCTGAAACTTTCTGTGATGATGAAAAAAGTTTAGCAAATGACTTCTTAGTCATAGGAGACTATTGCTGATCAGAAGGACCATGTTCAGTGATGGTGGACGGCTGCCAAGGAGCAGCCATGGCTGCCAATGGCCACCGAAAATTCAAATTTCAAAACCAATGGTTGTGTGTGTGTGTGAGAGAGAGAGAGAGAGAGAGAGAGAGAGAGAGAGAGAGAGAGAGAAAGAGGTATATATATACATATATATACACATGTATACACATATATATATGTAGATATGTATATACATATATATACACATGTATACATATATGTATATATATGTATATTGATATATATATATATGTATTTTTTTTGGGCAAACCCAGTACACAGGGGAGGGATTGATGCGCGCGGGATTGTGAACGGCCAAGATCGCTTGATGATTCCAAGTAAAAAGCCTCGAATACTCTTCAACGAAGAACGAAGAACCTAGGGTTCTAATTTAGACCAACTTGAGCGGGTTCAATTTGCCTAAATTATTACGCTAAGAACTTGATCAAACGCGAAAGAATTACTCTAAGCGGGTAATTGGGTCGCCACAAGCGTAGGCTTGATAAGACCAAGACGGTTCCAATCCAAGAACCAAGAAAGCACTATTGAAGAGCTCTCAAAAACACACGTTTTAATGATAAATGATCTTAATCTGTCATTACCCAATGTGTTCTGCCTTTAAATAGGCATACGGCATGTACTACAAAATAATCAAATAACAATAGAATAGGAAAACCCTAAAACTAACGCGACTTCGCGTTCTCTGGAGAAGGCCGCGGGGAAGGCCGCGGGCCGGCCTTAGGCGCGGACTCGATCAGAACGTCTGCTGCTCTCCCCTAACCATTCTGATGAAGGTCGTTCGGAAGGCCGCGGCGCGGACTGGAGCGCGGCCTCGGTCAGAATGTTCACCAGCCTCGTCGTCTCAATCTGATGGAGGCCGTGGGTAAGGCCGCGGCGCGGACTGGGGCGCGGCATTGGTCAGAAGCTTCGTTTCTTCAATTTTTAGCCCGAATTGCACACTTTGTCCATTCTCTTGTCTTGACATTGCCTCTCCATATGCCCCATCTTCATGATCAACACCATCTCTACTCCATATTAACGTAACAAGTCTGGACGATGCAGAATTGTCCTTGGAAGCTTCTTTCCCTAACATTTCCATGATTAATACATGCATGGCTTCCTTCATTCTCCTTGTCCTCGCACGTGTCATTGGACCACCTATTCCTTGCAAAGGATCCGGGACGCTTGAATTATGTTTGGATATGTCTTGATCCCTATCAGGGATGCTAGCCTATTATTTTATTTATAACCAATAAAATTATATACAAGGAGGAGGACATAAACTTTACCTCCAAACAGTACATGAAAAATTAGACAAAGAAAGACTAAAAAGTAAAACAATACATGTTAGTAGAAATAGAAAAATCTAAAAGTGACTACCTTTTCTAAGTGTATGCATACCTATCCTATCCGTTCTAATCTCACCAACTGCTAATTTAGGAAGCTCCTTGAGATCAAAATATAACCGATTTTCTTGTGAGCCACAACCAAAATTGGCCAGCACATCAACAACTTCATTTGCCTCCCTGTAACAATGAGAAATCAAAGAAAAACTATATGCCCTCTGATGAGGACATGGTGATCACTCATGACGATCAAAGTGGCGGAGTTAGGGTGCCTAGTGGACCAGTGACAAGAGCACGGGCTAAGGAATTCGAGAACGCGCTACAAGTATTCATTCGTGCAATCCAAGAACAAGTGGGTGCCTCAAAGACCATTGACGAAGTGTCCAAGGAAGGAACAAAGGGATGCACATTCATTCAAGTGGAACGAGGCGACCAAAATACAAGTGTAGGTGACAGGAGAGAAACCGCGGATCCAACAGCGGATAACCTTCCCGCGGGTCCTGACGCGGTTCACATCCAGAAGCGTTGATCAAGCCATGAGAGAAACTGCGTCATAAATCGCGGATACTCCATTGCGCGGTTTCTCCCGCGGTTCGTGTCCAGAAACTCTCTTCAACACAACTGCGAAAGAACTCGCGGATCATCCTCCCGCAGTTTGTCACGCGGTTCACTTCCGGAATAATACGGGCTTTTACGAGTTTTTGTGTTTTTTTCTGTTTTTCAAGTTGTAATAGCCTAGAACCCTAATGTAAGGGCTTTAAGGCAATTAAGCCTTGTTTCTTTTTAGCTATTAATAGGGACTCTATTGTAAGACAAGGGGATCATTAGACATCACGTTAAAATTAAGGGTTTTCCCTCTTGGCTTCTTGAAAGCTTTTCTTTAAATACCTTAGGAATTTATCTGGGTGTTCTAGGCTTATCGATCTAAGTAATCACCTTGGCTTGTGGCGCCATCTACCTTCAAACTTGGTTCGCTAACTCGTTGGATCGTGGGTCGAGATTGTATCAAAGTTCGCCATCCCGAGGGTTAGAGGGGTCGAGTCTTTCATTATCCAAACTTGGGTACTAGCTAGATCGCCATTCGTATCATTTGGTATCAGAGCTAGTGCCTTTACCCAGGTTATATCATCTTTAATTTTTTTTTGAATTCTTGGAAAAGTTCCTATTAGGGTTTTTGTTAGGGTTTTCTTTTTTTGTTCTTGCTTTCTTTGTTCTCTTAGTCCAAAATCCAAAAGGATTGCGTATTAGTCTTTCTTTTGTGCTGAGTTTTGTTTCATTGGATTAAAAAAAAAATTTCACTGTTCCCGGTACTGTAGCGAGTACTATTTGCCGCCACTGTTCATCGCGGTCACTGTTCATACGGTGAAATTTTTTTTTGTTTAATTTGTTTAGTCTTGTGGTGTTTGGTTGTGCGTTTTCTGGGATTTGTTTTTAAAAAAAAAAAGAGGCGTGTTTAAAGGGAGTAAAAGCCGAGCACACAAACTAAACCAATTAAACTAAAGTATATTTGGCTGGAATACTGTCCTTGTGCATCCGAATAGACCTAGTGAAACATCCAGATCGTTGGACAGATCACAACGCCACGTACAAAAGTTTAATTGAATCGGGTTCTACTCTTCTTGTTTCTTGGTGTTTTGTTGGGGTTTGTTGTTAATTTGGTGTTGAAAGGTAAAAATCGTGCACTTTCATTGCAAAAGTCGTGCACTTAAAAAAAAAAAAGGAAAAAAGTGGATTATAATTCCTTTGTCCCAGCAAAATTTCATTCAAATATCATCATATTGGGGGGTTGGGGTCTTAATTCATCATTTCTTGAGTCAAATTCTTGTGTTTTCTTATTGTCCTCTTTGTGTTTGATAAAATTCCAGTTTGTCCATCTTTATTCTTTTACTTCTATTTGAACTTTCAAATTGAGTCTAGCTTCTTTGTATTCTATTCCAACCTCTTGCCACACTTGGGTGATTCTAAATTGGTGAGTGTTTGAGTACCTTGGGAGGAATCCTAACACTTCAAAGGGAGGCATACGGAGGCCAATTGGGGAGTGGTGAGCACATTAAAAGTGATTGAGTGATACACGAGAGTGAGGGAACATCTAGTGAGAACGAGTGGGTGAGGTCTTCTTTTACAACTAACATTTTTCTTGCAGGTTGTTAAAAAAAAATGTCTAGGGAAGGTGGAACTCCTCAACCAATTGATGTTCGACTCTTGACTGAGGTGATGAGAATCGAGTTCCAAGGCATGTTGGATCGCGCCTTAGAACCCCTTCATGAACGCCTTGACCACTTGGATATTTCCCAAAGCCAACCCCGAAATAGGTGAAGTGGGACTCCAAGGTATGAGTTGGATGAATATCACTATGAAGAAGAGGAACTCGTGAGGAGGCCTAGACGTAGGAGGCGTGACAATGATCAAGGAGGAGACGTCATTAGGGGGATCAAGATGAAGATTCTCACCTTTCAAGGCAAGTCCGATCCCGAAGCATACCTCGAGTGGGAGAAGAAAATAGAGATGATCTTCGATTGCAATTCCTACTCCGAAGAGCAAAAGGTAAAACTGGCCGTCATTGATTTTACCAATTATGCAATTGTGTGGTGGGATCAATTGGCTACGGGTAGGAGGAGGCACAGAGAACCACCAATCCGCACTTGGGATGAATTAAAAATGGCTATGAGGAAACGTTTTGTTCTTACCTATTACCACTGAGACTTGTGTCAGAGGTTACAAACCTTAACTCAAGGTAACCGAAGCGTTGAAGATTATTACAAAGAAATGGAGATGTTAATGCTCCGTGCCGATATAGTGGAGGATCTTGAGGCTACTATGGTTAGGTTTTTGAATGGATTGAGGGCTGAGATAGCCAAATTATTGGAGCTACAACACTACATGGATATGGAAGAGATGGTACACAAAGTCGGGAAGATTGAGAAAAGAATCAAGAAGAGGGGCTAAGGAAGATCTAATTCCAATTTCCAATCTACCTATGCTAGGCCAGCTCAACCAAAGAGAGAGGAACGGGCTACTCCTTCTACTCCCTCTCCAAAGCCCGTGAACAACCAAGTAAGGGTAGAGGGTAAAGGGCAAGCCTCTCATGACCCAAATAAAACACGCAACCGGGACATCAAGTGTTTCAAATGCCTTGGAGTTGGGCACATTGCTTCCCAATGCCCAAAAAAGCGGACTATGATCACATTGACTAGTGGTGAGGTCATCACGGATGATGAAAAGGAGTATGACGGGATGCCACCTTTGATGGAGCAAAGTGGTGAAGAATCCGGAGAAGAAGTCCCCACTAATGATCATGTGGGATTGGTAGCCAGAAGAGCCTTGACCACCCAATTCAAGGAGGATGAGCTTCAACGTGAGAATATCTTTTACACCCGTTGCCATATCCGAGACAAGGTGTGTAGTCTCATTGTTGATACGGGTAGTTGTGCTAATGTTGCCAGCGCTTTGATGGTAGAGAAATTGGTTTTGCCTACCAAGAAGCATCCTAGGCCTTACAAGCTTCAATGGCTCAACAATAGTGGTGAAGTGAGGATCTCTAGGCAAGTCCTTGTACGATTCAGGGTTGGGAGGTATGAAGATGAGGTACTTTGCGATGTTGTACCTATGCAAGCTACCCATCGGTTACTTGGGAGATCATGGCAATTTGATAAGAAGGTTAATTATGATAGGTACTCCAACAAATACTCCTTCCTTCATAACAATAGGAAGATTACACTTGCTCCACTTGCTCCTAAGCAAGTGTATGAGGATCAAGTGGCTTTGCAAAAGGAGAGTGAGCGAGAAAATGACAAGAAAAAGAAAGAGCAAGCTGTGAAAAATCCAAAGGCCGAGAAAAATGAGAAAAAAAGGCAAATATTGAATCGGCCATAGAGGAAAAACCAGAGAGAAAACAAAACCGTTTCCTAAACGCCAATGAAATGAGGAAAGCTTGTCTCTCTCACTAGCCTCTATTCATGCTCTTGTGTAAAGAGACATTAATTGCTACTGATGAGCTTTTTTTTTTTTTTTTAATTGGCCACTCCAAATTTTATTAAAATTATGAAAAAGAGGGGGGCATAGACCTTACCTCAAGAAGTACATGAAGTTAAAACACAGAAAGTTAGGAGTACTACTCCTTTTACATTAAGCAAGTACATAAAAGTAAAACAAAGAGATAGGGAGTACTACTCCCTTTACAAGAGCAACAAAAAGAGATGACGGTGAGGAAATGAGATCCCTCCAACAAAAAGCTTTAAGATAGATCGGATTAAAAAAAATCAAATATGAAGCTCTTTCCTTTTAGGTTTCATGAATCTGAAGTTACAAATGCCAATGAGTCCAATCTCAATAAACCACTAGCATGTTTAGGAAGATCCAAACTATTACGATAAATATGAAAACACCTATTCTTCACGCCAATTGAAGCCAAATAATCCGCCACAAAATTTGCTTCCCGAAAACAGTGTTGGAAGATAACATTTTTAGGCAAGAGTAGTTTAATTGCACGTACAATGGGCCGAATACAGGCTGGAACGGTAAATGTTTCTTTCAGTACTCCATAAAGAGTAGCTGAATCAACCTCAATGACAACTTTGGTGATACCAAGACTTTGACAAATCTTCAAACCATTAAGAACAGCTCTAGCCTCAGCTTGTAAAGAGTTCACATTTACCAAGCCACAAGAAAAACCAAATAGAAAATTCCCACACTCATCCCTCCCAACACCCCCAGCACCACCAATACCCGACTCAATGAAAGAGGATCCATCAGTATTCAACTTAACAAAACCAGACAAAGGGAACTCCCAATAAATAGGTTTTGCAAAAAATCTCATTCTCCTAGCCCCTAGAAAGTTAAGCATGGAAGACCATGAAATACCCAAGTCATGTGATAAATGGAATCTTAACTGGCATAATAACTTAATCTCTTGAATAATCATATAGCAAACTTGATGTGCATTCCAGAATTTACCTTCAAATCTAGCTCTATTATGAGCTCTCCATAAATGCCACAGTATCAAGCAAGGAGAAACTTGAGTAATCCATTTCAAAGCAACACCATGAACATCAAGCAACCACCATCTTTTACAGCGTTCAATAATTCTCATATCAGGAGATAGAATGCCTAAACCTTTCTCAAAGTAACACCAAACATCATTAGCTAACTTGCCTGAAGAGAAAACATGCTCCAATGATTCAATTTCAGCATTACTCTCACAACATGCACACATAGATGGACCATGAATTTGCAATCTCATTAAGATATCATCCGTCGGCAACTTCCTCCTAAATAACCTCCAAACAAAAAAGAAAATTTTAAGAGGAATAGAAGAGTGCCAAAGAAGAGAAGAAGTCCAAATTCTAGCAGCAGAAGATCGAATTAGATGAAAAGCTGATTTTAGTGTAAAACAACCAGAAGATGAAACATCCCACACCATAGTATTGGAGCTCTCACCAAATGAAAAGAAATCATTTTGAATCACTTCCAATATCTCGGGTGGCAAGACTTCAGATATTCGAACCATATTCCATCTGCCATCAACTACAAAATCCATAACCTTTTCATCCGAAGCTAGCAATGGGAATTTCCAAGCTAGAGGACCAAATCCACTCCAATTATCCCACCAAAAAGAACACTCACCAGCACATACATCCCATTTTATGTGATACTCCATTATTTCCCTAACAGAAAAAATTCTTTTGACAATGGCTGAATGATTGGAATGTAATTGAATTTGGTTAGGATGAAAATGACCAATATATCGATACCTCACAAATTCTGTCCACATTGAATCACCCTTTCTAAGTTGCCACCAAAGCTTACAAGAGAAGGCCTTGATAATGTCACTTAAGCTTCTAAAACCAACCCCCCCTTCCTCAACTGGAAAGCACATTTTTTGCCAAGCAACCCAATGCCTTTTGTAACCCCTATTAGATTCTCCCCACAAAAAATGTGCAAAGATCTTCTCCAATTTGTGCAAAACTCCCTTAGGAGGTTCCAATACAGTCAATAAATGAATTGGAATAGAGGTCAATACATGCTTAATAAGAATCACCCTAGCACCAGTAGATAAATACTTACCTTTCCAATTGTTAATCCTCCAAAGAACTTTATTTACCAATCCCGAAAACATAGCCTTCATCTTTCTTCCCACGTACAATGGAACCCCCAATAAGAAATAGGGAATTGTTTGGCTGTTGAAGTTATACTTAAGACTTAAATTCCTGTTAAAATTGTTCTTCCAATCAAAAGGTTTTGCTAAGAAACCATAAGTACCGCCATAGTACCAGGAAGGGAAACAAGGGAAACGGTTTAAAATAGTTAATCCTCTGCTTGAAAGACCTTTGCTTCAGGATATTTGTCAAACATTATACCTCCTGAGTTAGGACTAGGCCATTGTGGCCATTAGGACTGAGCAATGATAGATCTTCGGCTATGTGATGCATGATTACCCGTCGAGAAACAACTTTTAGAAGCATTTACTCTTTGACCTGAACACTTTTGGTATCTTTGTAGTGTATCCATCACACACCTCAGTGATTTCTTGCCTCCATTTGAGAAAATAATCACATCATCTGCATAACTGAGGTGTGTAACATGCAAACACTCATGAGCAACAAAAAAATGGAGTGAAGCTCTTACATGTTAATAAGTTATTAAGGTTTCTAGAAAGAACCTCAGCTCCCAATATGCTACTGATGAGCTTGACCCGTCTTTGCCTAGTGTTATTGTTTCTCTCTTACAGGACTACGAAGATGTCTTCCCCAAGGAAGTGCCATGTGGACTACCACCCGTTTGGGGGATTGAACATCAAATAAATTTTGTCACCGGAGCGTCCTTGCCCAATAGGCCTGCTTATCGAAGCAACCCGGAAGAAACCAAAGAGCTTCAAAGACAAGTAGAAGAACTACTAGAAAAAGGTTGGGCTCGGGAGAGCTTGAGTCCATGCGCTGTTCTGGTCATCCTTGTGCCCAAGAAAGATGGAACGTGGAGGATGTGCACCGATTATAGAGCCGTTAACTCCATTACGGTAAAGTATCGCCATCCCATTCCTCGATTAGATGACATGCTTGATGAGTTGTGTGGTGCCGAAATCTTTTCAAAAATTGATCTTAAGAGTGAGTATCACCAAATTAGAATTAAAGGGGGGGATGAATGGAAAACTGCATTCAAAACTAAACACGGGTTATATGAATGGTTGGTAATGCCATTTGGGTTAACTAATGCCCCTAGTACTTTCATGAGGTTGATGAACCATATATTGCGCCCATTTTTAGGAAGATTTGTGGTTGTGTACTTTGATGACATCTTGATTTATAGTAGGAATCTCTTAGACCATGTGGATCATTTGAGAGAGGTTCTTGAAGTACTTCGAAGAGAGAAGCTTTATGCTAATCTCAAAAAGTGCACTTTTTGCACTAACCAACTTGTGTTTTTAGGATTTGTTGTGAGTTCACAGGGTATACATGTGGATGAAAGCAAAGTGAAGGCAATTCAAGAGTGGCCAACTCCAAAATCCATTGGAGAAGTGAGGAGCTTTCATGGTCTTGCCAGCTTCTACCGACGATTTGTTAAAGATTTTAGTACAATAGCCGCCCCGTTGACCACTGTTATCAAGAAGAATGAGAAATTCCATTGGGGAGAAGCTCAAGAAAAAGCCTTTAATTTACTCAAAGACAAGCTCACACATGCACCGTTATTAACCTTACCTAACTTTGAGAAGACTTTTGAAATTGAGTGTGATTCTTCAGGTATAGGGATTGGTGCCGTGTTGATGCAAGAGGGCAAACCAATTGCGTACTTTAGTGAGAAACTCAATGGTGCTGCATTGAACTACCCCACCTATGACAAAGAATTGTATGCGCTTGTTCGTGCTATGGAGACGTGACAACACTATTTGAGACCCAAGGAGTTCGTTATCCACACCGACTATGAATCTTTGAAGCACCTCAAGGGACAAAACAAGTTGAGTAAACGACATGCCCGATGGGTGGCTTTTGTTGAGTCATTTCCTTATGTTATTAAATACAAATCCGGTAAGACTAATGTGGTAGCTGACGCACTATCTCGAAGGTACGCTCACTACACTTGATGCTAAACTACTTGGTTTTGAAATGGCTAAAGATTTGTATATTAATGACCATGAATTTGGTGCCATTTATGAAAAATGCAAGAAGATGGCTACAGAAGATACTGCATCTCTGATGGTTATCTGTGGTACTTAGATAAATTGTGTATTCCTAATTGTTCCTTGAGAGAATTGCTTGTTAGGGAATCGCATGGAGGAGGATTGATGGGACATTTCGGTGTTGCAAAGACTCTTGGGATCTTACAAGAGCACTTCCATTGGGCACGAATGAGGAGGGACGTTGAGAAATTGGTGGAAAGATGTGTGATGTGCCGACAAGCTAAGTCCAAGGTCCAACCCCATAGTTTGTATACTCCACTACCTATTCCTAAGGAACCATGGGTAGATCTTTTTATGGATTTTATACTTGGATTACCTAGGACAAAAAAGGGTAATGATTCCATCTTTGTTGTTGTTGATAGGTTTTCTAAGATGGCACATTTCATAGCTTGTCACAAAACCGATGATGCTTCTATTGTAGCTAATTTGTTGTTTAAGGAAGTTGTTAAGTTGCATGGCATGCCTAGGACTATTGTATCCGATAGGGATGTGAAATTCCTTAGCTACTTTTGGAAGACTTTATGGGCTAAGTTAGGCACTAAGTTGTTGTTTTCTACTTCTAGTCACCCTCAAACTGATGGTCAGACAGAAGTCGTTAATAGAACTTTAGCTACATTATTACGTGCGACATTAAAAAGAATATTAAATCTTGGGAAGAATGTCTACCTAATGTAGAGTTTGCATATAATAGAACCATTCACTCTACCACTCAATGTTCACCATTTGAAATTGTGTATGGTTTTAACCCACTAACCCCTTTGGATTTGTCTCCTTTACTTGTTTCTGAGCATGTGAATTTAGATGGTGAGAAAAAGGCTGAGTTTGTGAGACAAATGCATGAGAAAGCACGTATGAACATTGAGAAGCGCACAGAACAATACATGAAGCAAGCCAACAAGGGTAAGCACAAAGTAGTTTTTGCACCGGGCAATTGGGTGTGGTTGCACAAGTTGCTTCCACGTGGAGATGGACCCTTTCAAGTTGTGGAGCGTATCAACGACAATGCATACAAACTTGAACTACCCGGTGAGTATGGAGTTAGTGCCACATTTAATGTGTCTGATCTAAGTCCTTTCCCTGTAGGTCATGAGTTTGATTTGAGGACAAATCCTTCTCAAGAAGAGGGGAATGATGAGGGCATAGTGATCACTCATGACGATCAAAGTGGCGGAGTTAGGGTGCCTAGTGGATCAGTGACAAGAGCACGGGCTAAGGAATTCCAGAACGCGCTACAAGTATTTATTCGTGCAATCCAAGAACAAGTGGGTGCCTCAAAGACCATTGACGAAGTGTCCAGTAAGTATCGTGTCGGATAGAGATCCCCGATTCGTATCTCGTCTCTGGAGGCAGATGCAAGAATCTTTAGGTACCAAGTTGAATCTTAGTATCGCCTATCATCCCCAGACTGACGGACAATCTGAGAGGACGATCCAAATCCTAGAGGATATGTTAAGATCTTGTGTTTTGGACTTTGGAGGAAGTTGGGATCGACACGTCACTTTGATTGAGTTTGCCTACAACAATAGCTACCAAACCTCTATCCAGATGGCTCCATTTGAAGCCTTGTATGGAAGAAGATGCCGAACGCCAAGCTATTGGGATGAAGTGGGAGAGTGAAAACTTCTTGGATTAGAAAGGGTGCCATGGATTGAAGAAGCCTATGATAAAGTTAAGGTGATCCAACAAAGGATTCGAACGGCCCAGAATCGTCAAAAGAGTTATGCCGACAATCGAAGAAAAGACTTGGAGTTTCAAGTGGGTGACGAGGTGTTTCTTAAGGTTTCACCTCTACGAGGTAGCATTAAGTCTGGCAAGGGCAAGAAATTGCAACCTCGGTATGTTGGACCCTTGAAGATAGTTAAACGGGTAGGTCAAGTCGCTTACCAATTGGACTTATCTCCAAACCTATCTCGACTTCACAAGGTCTTCCATGTGTCAGTATTGAAGAAGTATCATCCGGACCCTAGCCATGTACTTCAACTTGGTGAGATTGAGTTGGACGAGTCCTTGACGTACGAAGAACGTCCATTGCAAATCTTGGATCGACAAGTTAAAGATTTAAGGACCAAAAAAATACCATTGGTCAAGGTGCTTTGGAAACATCATGGACTTGAAGAAGCTACATGGGAGATGGAGGAGGAAATGCAAAAGAAATACCCTGAGTTGTTCCAAAAATAAGGTATGAATTTCGAGGGGGGGAGAGTGTGAAAACCCTAACACGGGAATAGTGCCTTAGGGCTTTACTATTCAAATTTTCTTATTACATGTCATTTTATGCATATTATTTTGAATTAATGTTAGTTGAGAAAGGTTTTCCATTTTGGAAAAAAAAAAAATCGGAAGAAGAGAAAGAGAAAACACCGTGAGTGTGTGTTAGTGTGTGTTTTGCATAAAATAGAGTTTTGAACCACTTTCATGATTTTCAAATATTTGACATGCTCAAGTTTCACAATTTCAAGTATTAACTTGGAAAATAATAATAATAATAATAATAATAGGTTTTACGCTAAAAACACTTTTGTGCAAAAATTACGCGTTCGACGTTTAAACGGGTATTTCATTTAATGACTTTATTAGAAGACCTTAAACCACTTTTAAAAACACTCAAACATGCCATGTGCTTGAGGAAACACAACCCTAATTTCACTCCTTGGTTTAAGCTAAGCTTGACACCTAACCTTGCATTTTGGCCAAACCTTAGCCAAGTAAAATGATTTCCATTTTCTTTCATTTCTTTGCAGCCAAATCTCTTCCATTTTTCCCTCAAAATTTCGTGCCTTATAGCTCCATTTGCAGCTGAAATATCTCATTTTGCACCATTCCAAAAGCTCACAAAAGCTCAAGACAAAACACAACTTCTAGCAACCAAAACTTCACCAAGAAATTTCAGCTTTCTTCCTGCAATTCCAGTCGAATTTCAGCAGTCTTTGGAGGGGTTGTTGCACCATCAATTGCACCTACAACTACCTAACATCTTGTGGTACATATCTCTTCAACTAACTTGTAAAATTGAGCCCTTAAATTTCTGTTTTGGAGCTGAACAAAAACCGGCAGCAAAGCTGTCAAAATTTCCAACTTTTCACTTCTTGTTTAGCTTCTTGTTTTGATAGTTGAATTTAGTTCTTTTGGCACCATTAATTCTTGTATATTTTAGCTAACTTATGGTTTATGATTACACCTTTGATAGCCTATAAATACTTGGTTAGAT
Source organism: Mitragyna speciosa (assembly GCA_024721245.1). Classification (NCBI taxonomy): domain Eukaryota; kingdom Viridiplantae; phylum Streptophyta; class Magnoliopsida; order Gentianales; family Rubiaceae; genus Mitragyna; species Mitragyna speciosa. The sequence continues at coordinate 14,324,915 of CM045558.1, read as the reverse complement.
TAGAGCTTAATTAGTGGAAGTTTAGCCATGGATTCCTTATGAAACTTTGCTGAAAATTTTCTGATTTTGGGACCTTCTTCTTGGACGAATTTTGTGGACTGTTTTACTCCATCTTGCACCATATATTTACTGCAATTGTTAGCTCTTTTAATGCTTTATATAATGCCTTAGTTGCCCAAGAAAAGTTGGAGGATTTGGTAGATGAATTGGCTAGGGAATTAGCTATCAAATTTGATCTTCAAATCTGGAAATTTCTGGTTTGATCTTCTTATTGTTGGCTGAACCACTTTGCTTCATGTTCTTGACATTTTTGCATCATTTTATGTCATTTGATCTTCCAAGAACTTGAATGTTAATATAGTTATTGTTTATTGCAAGTTAGACCCTTAACTTATTAGTTATATTTGTTTATGTCTTGATTAGTTTTACTTATTCCATATAAGTCCTAAAAATATCTAAACCCTAAACCCTAAACCCTAAACCCTAATAGTGTTTTAAAACCCTAAACCCTAAACCCTAATAGTGTTTTCAAAACCCTAAACCCTAAACCCTAATAGTGTTTCAAAACCCTAAACCCTAAACCCTAATAGTGTTAAAAAAAAACCCTAAACCCTAATAGTATTTATAAACCCTAAACCCTAATAGTAAACCCTAATAGTGATTTTCCAACTTTATACCTAATTAAGTTTCCTTTCTTTTAGAAACTAGTTTTGATCCAAAACCTTAAAATGTTCACTTTAATACTTTTAAACAAAAACTATATTTATATAAGGTTTAGTTTCGAATTTTACTTATATTATTAAGACTTGGTGTGACTTAATTTGGGATTTTAGGATCTAATTTCCCTAGAAAAGTGTTAAACTCATTTTAGCCATAATTAAACATAAATTTTCGACACATACGCTAAGTTAACATATAACCTTCTAGTATGATTCCTTTTATTAACGTTTTGGAAACCTTAGTTAAATTTCTACAAATTTATGGATTTAACCTTAGAATAGTAACTAAACCTAATTCTTTGAACTTCCAGGGTTCCAGTCAAATATTTCTCCTTATCCCGAATTTTCCTGAAAATCTCTTGAGGTGAGTGTTCCTTTACTTGCGCTTGCGAGTGTTTATTTGCTTTTCCTATTAGATTCCATGTGTTATTTGCCATACTTGAAAGCATGAAAATGTGGTTACAAGGGCGAATATGTACTTTATCGTATTCGACCCTAGCTTTCGATTATAAATTATATTTGACTCAATGATCTTGAACTATACTTGACTCATTGATATTGGACCATATAAGTGGTTGGAGGTTATAAGGTGTTGGGGTAAGGGAATTTAAACTCTCTCCTTACGAATGTAAGTCCTGGACAAGGCAATTCCTAGGTTTGAGCTACCCTATCTTTAGCCCTCCATCATTGAGGACGATCTCACATGGAGTGGTGGTCTTGAGGAGGAAAGGTGAATTGGTGGGATGGAGAATTACCTTGATCATTGGCAAGGACAAAATGAAACGTCCAAGCACTATTGCCATTTGATCCAAACAATGATGTGAATCTTATTTGCCTTGAATTACTTGACTTGTATCTTAATTGAATATTTCTCCCTTTGGCGAAAGTTAACATTGTTTGCCAATGGTTGAGAAGACACTTATCCTTATACTTGAAGTAACATTGAATTATCCTTCCCGTGGTCGAGTGACTCCCACGGTTGATCTGTATCCTACTTTATCTTTACTTGTCTTTTATATACTTTATTGCTTTGACAAGTTACTTGTATGTTTGCATGCTTTGGAACCTCATTGAGCTTCTAGCTCACCTGCTTTTATCCTTGTTTTCCTTAGCAGGCTCCGATTGACATGAAGGTTGGTACGAGTGTGAGTGCTAGTCTTCTAAGTCATTTCTCTTGATGTATATTTTGATGTTGTACTAGGATTTTATCTTAGCTAGGTTAGAGTTGTAATAGTTTGGGATTCTATATATTTGTATGGCAACTAGTTTGAAAATATTGCAAGTTTATTTATATTTTGAAGTTTAGTTTACGTGTTTATTACTTTAGTGACTCGAGTCCTGGCGAGAGCTAGGCAGGCAGTCCGCTAAACCCTCTGGTTCGCCTTAGGGGAAGGTGGGGTTGTCACAGTTGGTATCAGAGCTTAGGATTGAATTCTGTCTCTAGTGTTAGTCTTGTTTGAGTGTCGGGTAGGAAATTTGGATTGAGTCGGTTACTCTTGGGCCTGATCAACCTGAGTGTGAGAGATAAGATCCGAATTTCTGCACCCGGACGCTATTGTGAATATGCTTGAGCATGGGTTTAGGTTGCTTTTAAGCTTGATATTTGAGTGTAATATTTAAGTATTATTTATTATTAAGTACTTTTGGGATAGACCTAATTGATTTATTATTTAAATATGTAGGTATGTCTGACGAGGGTCGAGGTGAGACATCAGAGGTACGAGACTTGACGGTGATACCCTCGAGGTATCAGGGGCCGAGATGTAGACCCGTAGCTCGCTATCGCCATCAGTTGGGGCATCCATACTTGTGCTTTTCCCCTGCCCGCCGGGTCTGACCGTCTTGTGGATGTTGGAGGATGTACTCCTATCCCGATTATGTGGTAAGTCCCACTGATCGAGGAAAATAGGAGTTTCGCTTGCACTTCTGCTGCTGCCCAGGCGAGCGTCCGGAGCTTGAGAGACGAGATGGGCCGTCAGGCTCGTCATATTGGAGAGCTGGAGGAGGAGCTTGTGAGAGAGAGACAGAGGGCTTTGGCTTTGACTCAGCAGCTCCGGAGGTCTCGTGAGCGACTGACTCGTATAGCTGGGCATGTCCGTGATGGTTTAGGTCATGTCCTCCATGAGTGCGCGCATACTCTTGAGCGCGTAGTGGGAGAGGCCCGAGGTGGAGAGGAGATTCCCGCTAGACCTGGACCGGTAGTACTTGCATCTCCAGAGATCGAGGAGGGTCCCGAGGAGGAGCCTTGGGAGGAGGAGGAGTCGGCGGAGGACTCTACTAGTTCCGTAGGGAACTAGATTAGGGTTCTAGTTTTTGGTTAGGAGCCTACTTAGGGATTTGTACTTTATTCCCCTTATCTTTTGTATGTAAAGCTCCTGTGACATTTTCACTTTTGGTACTTGTATATATGTTTGTTACTTGAGATGTATATATGACTTTTGTTTTATATATGATGACCTTTGTCCAAATTTGTGCGTACTTTATGCCATGAATATCTTTATTTGCCTTTTCATGTTATTTACGCCTTTTACTTTACTTTTGCTATTTATTTTCATTCTTATTTTTCTCTTGGGCTAGTTAGTGATTTTACTTTGAAATCTCAGAATATGTCGACTAGTGGACGTGGTAGACGTCGTACTAGACATAGCCAGGACGCCGAGTCCGAGGCACCCGAACAATCTGGACCCAGGGGTGAGGTAGAGAACCCTATGGTCGCGGTACTTAGTAGAATGACTGACGTGCTCACTCGGATGGGGAGCCAGCATAATCCTAGGGAAGAGTCTAGTAATCCCCACAGGAATCCCGTACCCGGTGAAGATGTCGCCTTGGAGCGATTTCAGAAATTTTCCCCTCCTAAGTTCACTGGTGGGCCAGACCCTGAGGTAGCCGAGGGTTGGCTCGAGAGGATGGAGAAATTTTTTGCTGCTTTGCAATACCCTGAGGAAAGGCAAGTGATTTTTGCAGTATTTCAGCTAGAGGGACCTGCAACTTGTTGGTGGAATCTAGTACGTGCCAAGTGGGAGAGGCACCAAACCCCGAGGACTTGGGGAAATTTCGTGCAAGAATTCAAAGATAAGTACATTCCTTTGCGCGTCCAAGAGAAACGAGAGGAAGAGTTCCTTCGCTTAAAGCAAGGATTGATGAGTGTAGCCGATTACGAGGCCCAGTTTTCTAAGTTGTCAAAGTACGCTGCCTGAGATGGTAGTGTCGGATTACAAGCGGAAAAGACGTTTCATTCAAGGACTTAACGTGGAGCTGCAAGAATCCTTAGCAACTGCTACCATGCCCACTTTTGGAGACGCCGTGGAAATGGCCCTAAAGGTCGAGGACACCAAGGCGTTGGTGAAAACCTTCCAATCAAGGAAGAGAGGTACGACCGTAGTTGCGCGACCACCTTCTGAGCAAGCCCCAAGCCCTAAAGTTGGAAGAGGAGCTGGGGATGGAAGATTTCAACAAGGTCCACCTGGGAGAGTTAGAGGGGCTCCAATAGGAAGAGAAAGAAGGGCACCTCCGCCAAGTGCCGGACGACAAGAAGGTTCCCAAAGAGGCACCCAAGTTCCTGTCTCGCAAGTAATCTGTGGTTATTGTGGGAAGCCAAATCATACCATGGACGAGTGCTGGAGAAGGGCAAAGAAGTGCCTCTACTGTGGAAGCTCCGAGCACCAGATAAGTGCTTGTCCAGTGAGGCCCGAGAAGAAGGAAGGCACACCTCCATCCGGTCGAAAGGCGACTACCCAAGCTCTAACCAAGGAAAGTGGAAGCAAACCCAAGGTCCCGGCTAGGGTCTATGCTATGGATAGGGTGGAGGCAGTGGAATCGCCAGAGGTAGGTAGAAGGTACTATTCCTGTCTTCCATCGTTTAGCTAAAATATTGATTGATCCTGGTTCCACGCATTCCTTTGTCAATCCTCAGTTTATGTCTTCTATTGCTTTACAACCCATTAGGTTACCTTATGACTTAGTAGTTAAGACACCTACTGGAGATCATTACCTAGTGACTGATCTCATGTATAGGAATTGTGAGTTCTGGGTAGGTGAGAGGAAGTTAATGGTCGACCTTATATCTCTACCAATTCGAGGTTACGATGTGATTCTAGGGATGGACTGCCTATCTCGATACAATGCCCAAGTGAATTGTCGAACTAAGGTGGTAGAATTCCATATTCCTGGTGAGGCTATTTTAAGGATGGATGTTAGAAAAATCCTAATCTCGTCTGCCCTTATTTCAGGAATCCAAGCTAGGAAATTGTTATATAGGGGAGCCCGTGGATTTCTAGCATATTTGATTAATACCCCGGAAGATAAGGTTAGGATTGAAGATGTACTTGTGGTGAGGGATTTCCCGGATGTCTTTCCAGAAGAATTAAAGTCTATTCCACCTGAGAGGGAAGTAGAATTTGGGATAGAGTTAGTGCCTGGAGTTACACCTATTTCTAAGACCCCTTACCGTATGTCACCTGCCGAGCTTAAGGAGCTTAAAATCCAACTCCAAGACTTACTTGAGCGAGGCTTCATCCGACCTAGTGTATCACCTTGGGGAGCACCTGTATTGTTTGTGAAGAAGAAGGATGGAAGTTTGAGGCTGTGCATTGATTACTGAGGACTGAATAATGTCACCATTAAGAATAAGTATCCTTTGCCTCATATCGATGAATTATTTGATCAATTAGAAGGGGCGATAGTCTACTCTAAGATAGATTTGAGACAAGGGTATTATCAATTAAAGGTTAGGAAGGAAGATGTGCCGAAAATGGCGTTTAATACCCGATATGGCTATTTTGAGTTTATAGTGATGCCCTTTGGTTTAACCAATGCCCCAGCAGCTTTCATGGACTTAATGCATAGGGTTTTCAAACCTTACTTGGATCAATTTGTGGTGGTCTTTATAGATGACATCTTGATATTCTCTAAGTCTCTCGAGGATCATAAACAACACTTGAAGATTGTTTTACACACTTTAAGGGAACATAAATTGTTTGCAAAGTTTAGTAAGTGTGAATTCTGGAAGGATCAAGTGACTTTCTTAGGTCACGTGATATCTAAAGATGGGTTGGCTGTAGATCCATCTAAGATAGAAGCAGTTGTGAATTGGAAGCAACCTGAAAACCTAACTGAGATTAGAAGTTTCTTAGGGTTAGCTGGTTACTACCGGCGATTTATTAAGGATTTCTCTCGAATTGCCGGTCCGCTTACTAGGTTAACCCAGAAAAATGTGAAGTTTATTTGGGACGAGAAGTGCCATAGAAGTTTTGAGGAACTTAAGAGGCGTTTGACGACTGCACCAGTTTTAGCTTTGCCTAATGGGAGAGACCCCTTAAGTGTTTATACGGATGCTTCTCGAGAGGGATTAGGTTGTGTTTTGATGCAAGGAAGAAATGTGATAGCTTATGCCTCTCATAAGTTGAAAACTCATGAACAAAACTACCCCACTCATGATTTAGAATTGGCCGCCGTAGTATTTGCACTTAAGAAATGGAGACACTATTTATATGGGGTGACCTTTGAGGTTTTCACGGACCACAAGAGTCTAAAATATCTTTTCTATCAAAAGGAGTTGAACTTGAGGCAAAGAAGGTGGGTGGAATTCTTGGAGGATTATGATTGTACAATCAATTACCACCCTGGTAAGGCTAATGTAGTGGCGGATGCCTTGAGTAGAAAAGTTCAGGTAGCTCGTTTGGCAGTACGAGAATGGGAGATGTTAGAAAGACTTAGTGAAAACTATCCTCGTTTGGACGGCCCAAGAATTATTTGTAGCCATATTGAAGCTAAGTCGGAGATATTGGATCGGATTAAGGAAGCTCAAAGTAAGGACCCTACGTTGCAAAAGCGGATAGAAAAGGCTAAGGAAGGGACACTACCGGAGTATAAGATTGGACCTGAAGGGTTACTAAGATTTCGAGATCGAATTTATGTGCCGAGAGATGAAGGATTGAAAAAGGAGATTTTAGAACAAGCCCATCGATCTAAGTATACAGTACATCCTGGCAGTACTAAGATGTATCAAGACTTGAAGAAGTTGTATTGTTGGGATGACATGAAGAAAGATATAGCTAAGTTTGTGGCAAATTTGTCTCACTTGCCAACAAGTTAAGGCAGAGCACCAAAAGCCATCAGGTTTACTACAACCTTTGGAGATTCCGGAGTGGAAATGGGGAAAACATAACTATGGACTTTGTGTCGGGATTGCCTAGAACTCAAAAGGGTTATGATGCTATTTGGGTCATAGTTGATCGTTTGACTAAATCCGCTCACTTCTTACCTGTAGCCTATGACCTATACATTGGAAAAGTTAGCAAAGTTGTACCTAGATGAAGTGGTTAGGCTTCATGGGGTTCCAGTAAGTATCGTGTCGGATAGAGATCCCCGATTCGTATCTCGTCTCTGGAGGCAGATGCAAGAATCTTTAGGTTCCAAGTTGAATCTTAGTACCGCCTATCATCCCCAGACTGACGGACAATCTGAGAGGACGATCCAAATCCTAGAGGGGGTATGTTAAGATCTTGTGTTTTGGACTTTGGAGGAAGTTGGGATCGACACGTCACTTTGATTGAGTTTGCCTACAACAATAGCTACCAAACCTCTATCCAGATGGCTCCATTTAAAGCCTTGTATGGAAGAAGATGCCGAACGCCAAGCTATTGGGATG